>JAPDHH010000258.1:0-102138 GCA_032158285.1 Phytophthora sansomeana
CGCGCCGCTGAGTCGCGACGTGAGGCCCTGCTCCACGTCTCCCGTGTGCGAGCTGCCCATGGCCAGAGTGAATGTGCGCGGTGCGGGGCAAATTCGAGACTGACGCGGAGTGGAGCGCTAAAAATAGCGTTCTGGCCGGAAAATGGTCTCGTTTGCAGATAGATGGAGTATGGAGCTGGGGCAGTTATAGCTGGACAGGACGGAACATAGACGGTACAACTGCACTTCAACACCACGACCCGCCGGAAAAGCGCTGCACCACTCGTTACGTCGCCGATTGCTTCAGGAATGCCAGGCCAACGGCAACGCGCTTTAACGGCAACGTTGCGTGCATTCGCCTTCCAGGACAACTAGGTCCGTTGCTTTTGGAGGGAGCTTCTGGTGCGGAGCAATGGGATAATGGGTGGCGGCCGAATGAATCCGGTACACATCCCCGTCGGGCATCCCGGCTCATGAGTGGCGGTGCTGGGAACTCCGAGCTGTTCGACGCTGTATGGGCTTCATACAATGAAGACCAGTACGTCCGTCGTGTTGCTTGTGGCGCCTTGACGGACGGTTTACTGCATGTAAGCCTTCGCTTCTGAGTATACGGCTAACTGCAGCTTCGCTGGTGGTCACGATGATGTTGCTGTGCGTTAGCCTGCGAACGAATCCCACCGAATCCAAGCACCACCATTCCGACAGGGTTGAAGCACAAATCAATGCTGCATTGGTAGATCACTGCAACCTGTTTTGATGCCTAACGGATGATTGATTCTCCTCCGTTCCAGCGTTCTGGTCTCCACCAGAACGCTACATCTCCCCTTCTTCGCCGTCGTCGTCTTGCATGGGGCAAGGCAAGAATCGACTCGTGATGTCCCTCCGCTCTGGAACACCAATTACTCGAGTGCCAGCGACGAGGTCCTGCACAATTGAGTAGCAACGAGGGTGGCCTCGGTCGCCAAAGTTGGCTCGAAGAGGTTGGTGTAGTCGTCAATGGGGCCGATGCACTCGCCGTGGTGGAGGCACGCGATTATCTCCATTCGATCCCTTGCAGCCCAGTCTTGATAGCCGACGATTTGTGCGACCTCGAACAAGGCAATGTGCCACAGCCGCACCGAGTCATCGACTTCTGTGCCTTCCCCGATCGTCGGGTATAGTGCTGTCTTATCTCCCTTGCGAAGAGAAACGATGGTAGTTTCTTGTTGCTCAGCAGCTAGAAGAGAGACCGCACTGAGCGTGTTGGAGTCCTTGCAGTTCTGGTACATGTTGGCCAGTCCACCGCTGATCTCGTACATGTAGCTGTAGTTCCCGAGGTCTTTGGCGTCCATGTAGCCGGCGTACTTGAACGGCAGGTCTTTGAAGAACGGGTACAGCGTATTGTTTGGGTCCTGCCAAACGTTCACCAACGTCTTCCTGTCGTTCGCCAAGGCGCGCATGGTAATATTGTCGGAGCCCTGAAGTTCCCACCGCCAGATCGAGCACAAGACGACCAGAATCGCGGATCGCTGCTCTTGTTTGCAGCAGAGAGAACGACGTTTTCGTCTCCATTCTGACACTTGAGGTAAATGGTCTGGAGCAAGTCGATGAGCGAATGGTGCGAGTAAAACACGGGGTCGACTGGCGCCTGGAAGTAGGTCATCACCCCTCCCATTGCGTTGTGAATCGCGTCTGCAAGAGAATGCGTCGACAACAAGGCCGTGCACAACACACGAATCTACTTACTGTGGATGCCTCGCTCGACTGCTGAGGTGAAGGTTCCCCGAGTCGCTGTAAGCTTACGTGAACACTTGCTGATAGACCGAGCCGAAGGACGCCTCGTTTGGATATGTAATGGCGCTCAAGAACTTGTTGCGTGCTCGAAGAATGCAATGTGCACAGCCCGTATTGTTGCCGCAGAAATGAGAAACCAGCCCCTGGTTCACGCAAATTGTTTTGGTTGTGGCCGGAATGGTCGTCCCGTAGACAGAGAGACTTTTGCTCTGTCCGATGGTGGTCCCCCCAAAGTCTTCGATGATCGGCGAGCAGCTTTCGATACTGGAGCATGTAGAACTTGCCTGGCGTGCAGAGCCCGAAAGGTGGTCCCAGTATGGCAGCGTGATGCACTGGTAGGCGGCGTTGAGGCTGCGTAGCATATTCTCGTACCCCAGCAGCAGCATCCGGTGCCAGTAGATGAACACACAAGTCTGGTGCGCTTCCAGACCCGTCAACTGCTCTGTGTGGATCTGTACGAACTTTTGATGGTAGCCTCGATCCATGGCCACGCGCCTTCTCGGGGGCGTTGAATGCGTCCCACGACGGGGCTGCGAGCAGTTGGTTCCGACTTGTTGTCCATGGGCGCCGAGACTTGCGAGGTGCAGCAGTGTCAGCACCAGCCAAAGCGCAAGGGACCTCGACGACGCCATGCTTGTCAAATTGCACAATGATTCGCCAAATGGGTCCTCCGATTGACAAGCATTGACAGCCGCACGCTACAAGACCGCGACCGTTCAAGATATTGAGTCATCTTCCGCGCCGAATGCCAATGTTGTTGATGCAAGTGTTTAGTGCGATCGTTAGTGGGCATTCTGAAGACACGAAGCTTGGGCAACTACTACGTCGTGGCAAGATGTCCCCGCAACAAAAAAAGACCGGAACAGCAACTCATGGGAGACGTCAAGCCAAGCGCGAGACTCGGCGTTAAGCGCTTCTTCTTCACGCGCTGTTCGTGTACTTCGCAGCCAAGCGAGGTGCGCGTTCCAACGCCCTTGTAACTAACGTTAATCATTTGTTGCTTTCCAAAGCAATGATGGTCGTCCAGGGCTTGAACAAACTCGTGAGAAGCGCTTACTTGGTTGCGAGGTCCAAACCACTTCAAGTATTATTGGTCTCCAACGTGCTCCACGAGTGAGTTAAATGCACGAGCGATAGGTGCGAGTTGGAAACAAGGCGTGGCGTTCGTTGGAGGTGGCATTGCGCTGTGGTTGTGCTGCGCGGCGGCGGCGGCGATCAGCTATGGACTAACGTCACGGTTTGATCTGGCAGCGCAGTGGTCAAGAAGAGTTGTCTGTGCCGCGAAGAGCTCGGAGAGCAAGGAGTGCGGATCGGATGTCGCTTCGACTCAAGCGCGATGCCGTCGCTGGTGCTTTGGGCTTGACTGGATGGTCAAGATCATCCAAACAGCCCTTGTCGAAGATAAGTGCCCGGCCGAAGAGCAACTATCTGGCGGTGGCAAGCCAAACTGTCGAAGACGCAAGATGTCCAAGGCGCTGTTGCTGTGCGAGGTGACTCACACCTCAGGTGAGGCGACAGCCTGCTGCATAAGCCGAGCTCGTCGTTACAGACGTGACGACCGGAGACCTCGACGAGGCCGGTTTTGCTGCTGGCATTGGCCATCACGCACTTGACGTGCTCCGTTTTGTGGAGCGCATTGGCCGCGCGATTCCGGCGCTGCATTGCTGAGACCGGACCATCTCTGCCCATCTCCAGTCGAGCAAATGTGAGTCAGGCGTTGGAGGTGAGCGAGCGCTTCGATTGCTTTGTTCCTGCATTAGCAGCACCCGCCACCGCGGTCCCGGACCGCCCACTCCTTTCTATGACGTGCAGAGGAGCGTTCACGCCTTCCTCTGCTGTCCTCCAGCCCGATCTCGGACATGCAATCGACTGACAAACGTTCGCCGCTGATCGATGGTCGGTGCAAGTGAGTTGTCAGTCATCTCGCCAGCTCGACCGCGAGCGCCGCCTCCATTGGCGCGCAAGCCCGTCAAACGCGTGTCCCAGTCTCTTTAGTCGCGTTGCTCGTTTCTGAAGCAGAGCTGAGACCGACCACCGCTCGCTTCGCTTCGAGCTCATTCCACTTTTCGCGGCGTCCTGCTCAAGTGCGTGTGCGAGCTCCAAGGTCCAAGATGGCGTCGTGGCTCTGCAGCATGGTGGGCCGCCAGGAGAGCGGGCGGTTCGCGTTGCCCAAGCAGACGTGGGTGCAGCGCGTGCAGCACTACGCGCCGATCTTCCGCTGGCTGCCGCACTACAACGTGGCCAAGGACCTCAAGTTCGACATCGTGGCCGGCATCACGGTGGCCATGATGCTCATCCCGCAGGAGGTGTCGCTGTCCACCATCATGAACGTGCCGGCGCACCACGGACTGTACACCGCTGCGACGGCGCCGTTGGTGTACGCCATCTTCGGTTCCAGTACGGTGCTGTCGGTCTCCAGTGGTTCCGAGGTGTCGCTGCTGGTCGGAACCATCCTCGACGACATTGACAGCCAAGAGGAACGAATGGCCACGGGCATTATGATGGCCTTCCTGAGTGGCTGCATCCTGCTGCTCGTCCGCATCTTGAACCTCAGCCAGCTCGCCGACTTCTTCTCGCGCCCCGTTATGGGCGGCTTCGTGTCGGCTGGCGGCATTTTGATCATGCTGTCACAGTTCTCCAATGCTTTGGGCATCAAGTTCCCGTCGCAGGACTACCCACCGCAGACGGTGTACCAGATCTTCAACCACATTGGTAAAACCAACTTGAATGCCTTCGCAGTTGCTGCCATCTCGATTGCGTATTTGTTCGGTGTCAAGATTTTCAAGAAGCGCTTCTTCCCGTCTCCAGTGTTGATGCAGCTCTTCGAGACAGACAAGCCCACCAAGGACGAAGTGCCAGCCCAATCCAGCAACACCCCGCAAATTCACACGCCGGTGGGGAACAACGGCGCCGCCGAGGTCACGCACAGTCACGGGTTCTCCATCACGGACCAACAATATGTGAGCATGGAGTGTGCACGTCAACGACGAGGTGACCACACTCCGTTAACTGAAGCTGCTGAGAAGACGTTGGACGAGACCCCGAAGCAGTCTAAGGGAAAACTGCTCGCAATTTTTCTAGTACGCACGTTGTGTGACCTGGGTCCGTTGGTGGTTTGTATTATCGGTGGCATTGTCGGGTATGCGTTGGGTCCTTCGCATCTGAAGCTCACGGGAACGATTCCGGGCGGATTTCCGGACCCGAAGGTGCCTTGGTACGGCTTCGACTCGGGTCTCATTGCTGGCGACCGCTTCGGGACGATTTTGTACAATTCACTGACGGTGGTTGTCGTCGTGTTCCTGTCGAGTATTGCAATGGCCAAACGTCTGGTCATTCAACGTGGTGAAGACATCAACTGCGACCAGGAGTTGACGGGACTCGGTATTGCCAGCGTCGTGTGTGGATTCTTCCAAGCCATGCCCCCTACGGGCGGTATGTCTCGCACAGCAGTGAACTTGCTGAACGCCCACACGCAGCTTTCGTCGATCATCACGACTTTTATTGTCATTCTCGCGCTCTACACGCTCACGGGCGCCATGTATTACCTGCCGAGCGCCACCCTCGCGTCGATCATTATCGTTGCCGGCTACTCGCTGGTCGAGTTCAAGGAGGCCAAATGGCTCTACCGTGTCAAGCGTGACGAGTTCGTTGTGTGGACAGCATCGTTCGTGTTGACGCTGGGTCTGGGCGTGCTGGACGGTTTGATTGTCTCCATCGTGTGCTCCGTGTTGGCGCTCATGTGGAAGACCAAGACTTCGCCCGTTGTCATCCTCGGGGAGCTGGACAACGGCCGATTCGTCGACCGCGAGCTCTTCAGTGAGGCGCACGATCTGGGCGACGTCATTGCCATCCGCGTGGACAGTTCGCTGTACTTTGCCAACTGCGAGCGTGTCGCGCTCTTCGCGGAGCGTGAAATGGTTCGTCTTCAGGCCCACGGGATCACCACTCGAGGTGTGGTGCTAGACATGTGCAACATGAACGACCTGGACGCTACGACAATTCAAGTGCTGTCGGATATGCAGGAGAAGCTGGCGGTGCGCAAGGTGCGCTTCGCCATCGCGAATGCCAAGAGCAGACTACACGATATCGTGGCCTCCACCAACATCATCAAGCGCATTCTGGCCAACGACCCGAGCATCTCGGTGGAGGAAGCAGTGCGTCTACTGAGGGACTTGCCTACATCAGGCCACACATCTCCGTCTTCCATGTCGCGCTTGTCGACGGTGCAGGACAAGGTGTAAGTAGTGCAGTATAAGCCAAACCAATGCAGTTATCCATTTTCATGTATCGACGAGTGCACTTAACGTCTTGCGGCCTCTACCCTCCGGTGCTTGGAGGACCACCGATGTCCGAGCCACAGTTCTTGCATCTCGTGGCAGCACCTTGCACAAACTCTTTGCAGTAGGGACACTGCTTTTTCACCCCAACTTTGAGCTTGAAGACGAATTCGAGTGCTGTCGACGGCAAGAAAAAGTCAACCAGAGTTTTAGTTGTACATTAGGCACTTGCAACTTACCTTTTTTGACAGCGAAGAACAGGAAGAGAGCGTTGATGATAAAGTTCATGATGTTTTCAATAAACAGTCCGTAGTTGATGGTCACCGCTCCAGCGTCTCGTGCTGCAAAACACAACGTAAAGGTAAGTGAGCTCATCCAAGGTACCAAAGTCACACTGTTCTCACCTTCTCTCCATGTTTGCCAAGTTTCACCGGAACACCACGGAGTCGCGGATGGACATCGCACCGGCCAGTAGTGGTTTGCAATCCCTCGTGCTATAAAGCAACAAAGTCAGCAACAAGTTTTACGAGCGTGAAAGACCACAAAATATCGTTTACCTGTGAACAAACTGGTGACCGGCGACAGGATATCCACGACCAAGGAGTTGAGGATTGCAGAAAAGCTCGATCCCAAGATGAGACCCACCGCCATATTGAGCGTGTTGCCCTGCTGAATAAACTCCTGGAAGTCCGACAACAATCCTCGGGTCGTCAGAAGTTCACGAGTTGCCAACTCTTGGACGCGACCGAGTAGCGAAACATTCTCGGGAGGAGGAGGTGGCGGCGCAGCAAACGGATTCCAACGCATGATGTATGAAGACGTCGACGAGACTGTCGTGGAGAATCCAAGATGATAAATGAGCTCTTGCTCTCAGGTGATGCACGGGAGAGGCGTGCACAAAATTTGTCGGACAGACCATAGTTTCTTCGGCCAGGTGTCCATGCCCAGCTGTGTCGGTGCATTATTCACTTTTAATATTTAGTTTCTTACCGGCGTTCTCCTCACTAAGGTGCCAGGATGTATCAACTGACGTTGAGGTTCACAGCTAGGTCGAGGTGTCCGCCTTCATTCGCTCTAGGCACCCACAGTTTCAATGAGCCACCACCCGTGCCAGGGAGTCCCAAGAAACCAGGACGCCATCGATCCAGATAAAGCGATTTGCCTCCCAGGGCTGTCACATTGGACGTCCATGTTGCGGTGTCTCCTGCTGGGACGTACTTCTCGTCGATCTTGTCACCGCCAGAGAAGATGTTCACAGTGACGTTTTTGGTGTCGGCGCTCTCGAAAGTAAGTGTGACGACGCCATCGCCCCTCTTCTTCCAGATGAGGCTGCTATCAACGAAGGCCTTGCCAATGGTATTCAAACCGAGGGTGGTGGGGTCGGTGCCCTCTCCGATGAATTGCGTGGGGCCGCAGATTGGCTGGATGTACTCGGTGATAACACCGAGGATTCCAGTACTGTCGACGCCGAGAACGAAGGTGGTCATGGCGACCTTGTCCGTCACGACTCGAATGTACTCCTTGGCTGTCAGTGAACTGCCGTTGTCACTCTTGCCGGTATCGATCAAGTCGTCTAAAATCACACCCAGAGTCTTCCGTAGTGTGTCCCGGGTTTCGTAGGCCGTAGCTTCATTGGACTCGGCGATGAATTGGTCCATGCAGTTGTTCGTCACCATTGGGATGTCATGGACAAAGAGCTCCGACTCGTACATTGCCACTCGAAGCTCGTTCTGCGGGATATCGGGGTTCGCCTTCTTCATCTGAGCTACAGTCATCCAAGTGTGATCCGTAAGTCGCTTGAGCTCGCAGCCGCACGTCGAGTTGGAAGCCAACCCCGTCTTCAGTGACGAGATGTCGGTCTCGTTCAGCTCCACCAACGGTTGAGTGAAGTTGGTACGCTTGAGGAACGCCGTGAACCGATCCCAGCCCCGAACAATGTTGTCTCCATGGTCGAGAATCTCTCCGAGTTGAAGCTGGATGGTGTCCACGATCCAACTCGCAGGGTCCATAACTGCAGGATACGGGAGGCCCAAAGCACATGGCAATGATGACGGGAAAATCGATCGTCACGTAACTCGTTTGGTACAGCACAGCCATGATCCGGTCGAAAGGGGCTTGCGGGTCGTACACCTTGATGTATCTGATGTACTTGATGAGCATCTTGACATTTCCGATCATGGCTCGGATGCACTTGGCGCCTGCTACGAAATTTTTCGCTGCTGCGGTCAGTTGTCCGAAGACGCCCATCGTGGTGAGAGATATCGCCGCTTGCACTACGTTCGAGTAGTATTCCAGTCCACAATCTTCGTTCTGACGGATGCATTCCCAGCCGCATTTCACAGGATACGACAACGGACACTGGGTCCACCACGTTTTCCACTTGTAGTCGAAGCCAACGGGGCAGGTTTCCATGATGTGCGCCTTGCGGTAACAAGCAGAGTCGCCACGATCGGGGGCGCCGATGGTTTGGCCCGACCCAATTGCGGTAGGTCGATTCGACCGTGTCGATAGTCTTGAGGTGTGCTTTGAAAGAGGCGTGAAATGTCGAGGAGGTTGTTCCACCGTCTTCAACATTGAAATCAGTCGAGCTCGGGGTCAAGGCTTCGGCTGGTGTGGTCGTCCTGGGTGGTTCCGTCAGACTGATGACCACTGCTCTGCCTGCTGACGCTGCCAATACCAATAGAACCGACAATGGAATCCACTTCAACATGCTGATCTTAAGTCTGGGCAGAGATTGCAAAACTTGGCTTGTGTAGAACTCGACAAAAACTGAGAATGGGCTTGTCGACTGGCATATCTCGCTACTTGTGCTCGGAAAGCTCGCTGCGGTGTGCGGTGCATGCGATTTCCACCATCGACTCCCTTGTACAACGGTATAAGTATTCCACACGTTGCATCCTTATCTCACGAGGGTAAAACTGCTAATTTGATCAGCTTTTGTGCGTCAATGTCGACTTCTCAGTGAGTCGACGGTGAAGAGGTCGTTGAGTGGTTACGGTAGCGGTCTTAGTTGTTGTAGTTGTTGTTGTCGTAGTCTGGGTTTGAGGGCAAAATGCAGAATGGTTATATTTTTTGTTTAGTTTTCGTGCCCTGTTGTTTCTTTTTCTCCTAGGACCCCGCTCTAGGAACTCCACCTTGCTATACAAACACTAAGTACTCCTTGCCTTCTTCAAGCCCGTGATTGCGGTCGTGGCGATGAGCGCCGACGCCATGATCTTCGTGCGCGCGTGGGTTGCAGATTTGTTCGTTAAAGTGTTGGTATGCTAGTCGAGTCGCGTGTCGAGCTAGCTTGAACCGCACTTGCATGTTGAAGGTGATCGGAGCTGTTCACGCCACCGCCATCGCTTGGTGTGTTACGGGTTGCTGCTTGAAGAAGCTGTTGTTGAGGTCGGTCGGCAACCCCAACGCTAGTCACGCCGGAAGGCTGACAATCTCCCCCGGATGAATTGCGCTTAGTACGTTGCTGCTCCCGCAGCTCGCGAACGATACGTCGCCAATGCACGACATATTCGATGTCTTTCTCCAGTTCCCATGTACACTCTGACATTGGCTCACCAAGCCACTTCACCAAGTATTCAGGTTTCCTATTGAACTGGCGTTTAGCGATTAACTTTTCCACGATTCGCATGCCGTCGTCATCATCTTCATCAGGTAGCTCAACAGGGGATTCTTTGGGCTTCGGACGTGAGCGAAAGCGCTCGGGTTGTTCAGGATATGGCGACAAAAGTTCCACGTTGAACGAAGGATGGATGCGTCGGAATCGCTTCGGAAGCTTCAGTCTAGCCACGTTCTCATTCACCATGTATTCGATCGCAAAAGGGCCAACTAATCGCGCCGCAAGCTTCGCCTTAGTGAGTTCTGTGTTGTATACCACTTGACGAAATGACAGATACTCTGTTTTCAACAATACCAGATCACCGGCTTTGAAGTCCGGCTCCGCCCGACGTTTGTCGTAATATTTTTTCTGCTTCTGTTTGGCGTCAAGCAGAGCTTGTTGTGCACGTTCCACAACTTCACGTCGCCGTTTAGCAAATTGAAGAGCAAATTCGGCCTTTGTGCGTGCAGACCGCACTATACTGTCGAAGTTTGTGACTCCTGGATGTCTGGCGGTACGGCCACAATCGATTTCAAAAGGCGTCATGCCAGTCGAAGCACTTACGAGTGTTGCGTGTGCAAACTCAATCGTTCCCAGCAATGTAGACCAGTCTGATCCATGAATGCTAGTCATGCAGCGAAGAGAGTCTTCGAGGACACGGTTTTGCCTCTCCACTTGACCGTCTGCCTGTGCACGATGTGCTGTAGTCATTCGCAACTTAACACCCATAAGCTTCATCAACTCTTGCCAAAATGCCGCATTAAAACGAGAGTCGCCGCTATCTGCTTCTCCTGCGCCTCCGTCTTGACGTAGCGGTAGCGTCCGTCCTGGATGGTTACGGATGCGTACACGTCGGCCAACGTCGTCCAGGGAAGGCGGTGAGCTTGATGCGTCGCCATGGTGGCCGAAACGAGAATGGACGAGTACGATATAATGTAGTCAGGTCCTCAGCTATGCAAATAATAGTGCAAGCACATTCGTCCAAGGTGTGAGTGTTGGTCTCCTCTATGAAATTCAATGTAGCCATCTCTGAAGTTGCAACGGATTGACTTTTATACTGCACGTGTGTATGGAGGTTGCTCAAAAGGGTGGTCTCAGATCGTACTTATGCGGTTAATGTAGCCATATCGAGGGTCAAGTTGAAGTGGTTCGGACGCTGGGGCCTAGTTTCGTCTCGGTGGGCGCTACTTTGAGCCCTTTGGCAACCAAATCGGCGCTTTTCATGAGTTTGTTCAGGCCCTGGACGATCATCATGGCTGTGGAAGGACAATACATGATTAGTTATTGTGGAAGTATCTGGAGCGCAGACAGACCACGCACCTCGTTTGACTGCAAAGTACAGGAACAGCGCGTTAATGAAAAAGCGCACGACGTTCTCGATGAACAGTCCGTAGTTGACGGTGATGGCTCCCGAGTCTCGCGCTTGGCTTGGTGTCTCCCACGAGTCGCTGCTACAGTCTTTGTGGTTATGGGGACATCTTGCCACAGCGTAGTAATTGCCCAAGCTGCGAGTGGAGACCAGACTGAGAATCGGAGACAGAATGTCCACCACTAACGATTGCAGTATGGCCGTGAAGGACGTGCCCATGATCATACCGATGGCCAGGTCCACGATGTTGCCGCGCTGGATGAAGCCGCGAAAGTCCATCACAAGTGCATGCAAATCGTCCCTCGGTGAAATCGCCTGGATGTGCGTCGTAACTTTGTTGAACACTTTTTCCATGTCATCCGCCGATATCGAGAGCGCATGCTTCGTTTCATCAATGACGTCCCCACTCTGTGGAGCAGGTATCGCAGCTGTTGTGCGCTGTGCAAACTCCATTCCGCTGGACGAAGCAATTCTGTCAACTGGGTTTGTAGTGCAGAACTCCCAACTATTTCCAGCCTCGATGCTGCGTCTGAATTTGGCAGGGCACCTCTTTCGTCTCCCTAGCATCGAGTCATGGTGTCTTGGACATTCAATTTTCGTACATTTTCAGTTTTAGAGACACTTGGGGGTCTAGGATGGCCGTCTTGTATGCAATTCGGTGGTCTAAATGCTGTGCACCCGTGAGGCACGCGTCAGCGCCCGACTTTCGTCTGATGGCATCTCCTCCGTGCGAATGGCAGTGATCGCCTCTCGGAATCCGATGCGGGCGTCGTTGTGAACAATGCCCACAAGGAACTCGGACGTCTGAAGCAAATGCTGGAGTCGGTCACGCGCGTTGACAATAGCGAGCATGATGCCCTGAAGCCGAAGTTCAGCCTTCAAATGCTTCATCATCTGGATTGTCGTGGTATCCCAGTCCATGATGGAGCACGCGTCAATCACCACGCCGCGAACGAGAACGCCCTCAGTCTCATGCCGCTTGCGAACCTCGCGCTCCACTACACGCTCGATGTACTCGCAGTTGGCAAAATAGAGCGCACCCTCAACACGAATTGCCACGACGTCAGACAACGGACGAGCAGTATCCGGATACAAGTCAAGATCCACAATTCGGTTCTCGCCGGTCTCCTCGTCGGTCACCTCACCAAGCATGGACACCTTGTCGGGCGACGAGTCTTGTAGATCACAGCGACGAGCGAGCAGAAAAATAGAAGACAGTAGTCCAGGAAGCACACCCAGCAGGCATGAGAGTATAAACGAAGCGAGCCACACGTAGAACTCGTCGCGCTTGACACGATAAAGCCACTTGGCTTCCTTCAGCTCAATGAGCGAGTAACCTGCAACGATAATGATGGATGCCAGACTCGCCTTCGGCAGGTAGGCAAGTGCTGAGGTGGCTGTATAGAGCACTAGCACCACAACGAGCACAGTGATAACACTTGCGAGCTGCGTGCGCGCATTTTGCATGTTCACAGCCGTGCGCGAAAGACCGCCCGTTGAAGGCATGCCCTGAAAGAAGGAGCCAACAAGGTTGGAGAAACCCAGTGCAATCAGTTCCTGGTTAGGACGGATTCGGTAGCCCTCCTTGATGGCCAAACGCTTGGCCATCGCAACACTGCACATGTACGAGATGATAGCGATCGACAACGTATCGATGAAGAGATGGTACAGACGATCTGCTTCAATGATGTCCGTAACCAATCCGTACCAGGGCCTCTTGGGAGACGGATAGCCGCCAGGCACGTCTCCAGCAAGCGTTAAAGAGCCTTCTGGAGCTAAATAACCCACAATTCCACCGAGAAGGCAAACCATAAATGCCCCTAGGTCACAAACCAGTCGTAGTGCGATCAACACTGCCATCTTGGAGCGCAGTAGACGAATAGATGTTGATGACGCTGCCAGCATACGTCCTGTCAGCGCTGTAGTTGAGTCGGCTGATTCTGATCCAGCCTCCGACTTTGCGGGCGATGCAAGCTCCTTGATGCGTCGCTTCATTTCCGCTTCCGCTTTAGCCTCTGCTTCATCGTCATCACGATCAGCGTCATCGTTGCGAGTACGTCGAGGCCTCTCCACTGTTGGCTGCGTAGGATTCATTCTCGGTAAAGTTCGTGTTGCTCCTGTTTCATCTGAACCAGAACGGTGCATGCCCGTGGCCACTCCACCGTCCGGACGGGCACCAAAATCAAGAGGCCTCTCAATCGTAATGTAGTCTTCATCTGAAAGCGAGAAACCCACACCTTCATCGTCCATACGTCCGTTACGCGTGCTGCGAGTAATTGCGGCCATATCTCGCTGACGGCAGGAGCGAGCTAAGTCCAAGTCGTTCGCGACAAGATCACGGCTATTGCGCGTCGAGGATCCCCACGGAGACGATACCACATAGTCTCGACGTCGGAGAGAGCCCGCCGTAAACACCGCCGGTAGGTCGGCCCACCTCGATCCACGGGGCGAGACCGTCACGTTCTCCACGTCCATATTCTCTTCGTCGTCAATTCTTCGGCTGTCGCTTCTTGGGTTTAGGCGCATCGCCCAGCTCAATGTCACCTCCATAACTCGCTGCAGCCTTCTTGTCCTGCTTGGAATTCTCCGTATCCTCGTCACTCATGTCACTTTGCTCTCCACTGGACGAGCTCGTGCTCATGGACAACTGGTTCAGTGCTCTGGACGTCTCAATGGCAAATTGGTCCTCAAACTCCTCCTCAACTCTGGCCAGTTCCTTCACCACGCGTCTCTTGAGCTCGTGCATCCCAACGAGCACTAAAATGGAAAAGGTCCCGAGTGCCAGACTCAACGTATTGAGATGTGGGAATTGCTCCATCAGATCCAGCACCGTGAGCACGGGTAGATCTCTGCTCTTGACTTCTAGGCTCAGCCAACTGGCCACTTGGGAAAGCATAATGAGCACTCCACCAGCCGAGATGAATCCTCCCATGACTGGCCGAGAGAAGAAGCAATACGTAACTGAACGGCGACACTCCGAAATTACAGGTCCGTAGCCTCAAAATTGACGGAGATAGCGCCAACTGACGGAACCGTGACGAACTGACGTCATTGGCCATGCGCATCGTGTTCGGCATGGCTGGTTGTATAGGTTTGCCGAAATTACAGGTCCGTAGCCTCAAAATTGACGGAGATAGCACCAACTGACGGAGCGGTGACGAACTGACGTCATTGGCCATGCGCATCGTGTTCGGCATGGCTGGTTGTATAGGTTTGCCGAAATTACAGGTCCGTAGCCTCAAAATTGACGGAGATAGCGCCAACTGACGGAACCGTGACGAACTGACGTCATTGGCCATGCGCATCGTGTTCGGCATGGCTGGTTGTATAGGTTTGCCGAAATTACAGGTCCGTAGCCTCAAAATTGACGGAGATAGCACCAACTGACGGAACCGTGACGAACTGACGTCATTGGCCATGCGCATCGTGTTCGGCATGGCTGGTTGTATAGGTTTGCCGAAATTACAGGTCCGTAGCCTCAAAATTGACGGAGATAGCGCCAACTGACGGAGCGGTGACGAACTGACGTCATTGGCCATGCGCATCGTGTTCGGCATGGCTGGTTGTATAGGTTTGCCGAAATTACAGGTCCGTAGCCTCAAAATTGACGGAGATAGCGCCAACTGACGGAGCGGTGACGAACTGACGTCATTGGCCATGCGCATCGTGTTCGGCATGGCTGGTTGTATAGGTTTGCCGAAATTACAGGTCCGTAGCCTCAAAATTGACGGAGATAGCACCAACTGACGGAACCGTGACGAACTGACGTCATTGGCCATGCGCATCGTGTTCGGCATGGCTGGTTGTATAGGTTTGCCGAAATTACAGGTCCGTAGCCTCAAAATTGACGGAGATAGCGCCAACTCACGGAACCGTGACGAACTGACGTCATTGGCCATGCGCATCGTGTTCGGCATGGCTGGTTGTATAGGTTTGCCGAAATTACAGGTCCGTAGCCTCAAAATTGACGGAGATAGCGCCAACTGACGGAACGGTGACGAACTGACGTCATTGGCCATGCGCATCGTGTTCGGCATGGCTGGTTGTATAGGTTTGCCGAAATTACAGGTCCGTAGCCTCAAAATTGACGGAGATAGCGCCAACTGACGGAACGGTGACGAACTGACGTCATTGGCCATGCGCATCGTGTTCGGCATGGCTGGTTGTATAGGTTTGCCGAAATTACAGGTCCGTAGCCTCAAAATTGACGGAGATAGCGCCAACTGACGGAGCGGTGACGAACTGACGTCATTGGCCATGCGCATCGTGTTCGGCATGGCTGGTTGTATAGGTTTGCCGAAATTACAGGTCCGTAGCCTCAAAATTGACGGAGATAGCGCCAACTGACGGAACCGTGACGAACTGACGTCATTGGCCATGCGCATCGTGTTCGGCATGGCTGGTTGTATAGGTTTGCCGAAATTACAGGTCCGTAGCCTCAAAATTGACGGAGATAGCACCAACTGACGGAGCGGTGACGAACTGACGTCATTGGCCATGCGCATCGTGTTCGGCATGGCTGGTTGTATAGGTTTGCCGAAATTACAGGTCCGTAGCCTCAAAATTGACGGAGATAGCGCCAACTGACGGAGCGGTGACGAACTGACGTCATTGGCCATGCGCATCGTGTTCGGCATGGCTGGTTGTATAGGTTTGCCGAAATTACAGGTCCGTAGCCTCAAAATTGACGGAGATAGCACCAACTGACGGAACCGTGACGAACTGACGTCATTGGCCATGCGCATCGTGTTCGGCATGGCTGGTTGTATAGGTTTGCCGAAATTACAGGTCCGTAGCCTCAAAATTGACGGAGATAGCGCCAACTCACGGAACCGTGACGAACTGACGTCATTGGCCATGCGCATCGTGTTCGGCATGGCTGGTTGTATAGGTTTGCCGAAATTACAGGTCCGTAGCCTCAAAATTGACGGAGATAGCGCCAACTGACGGAGCGGTGACGAACTGACGTCATTGGCCATGCGCATCGTGTTCGGCATGGCTGGTTGTATAGGTTTGCCGAAATTACAGGTCCGTAGCCTCAAAATTGACGGAGATAGCGCCAACTGACGGAACCGTGACGAACTGACGTCATTGGCCATGCGCATCGTGTTCGGCATGGCTGGTTGTATAGGTTTGCCGAAATTACAGGTCCGTAGCCTCAAAATTGACGGAGATAGCGCCAACTGACGGAACCGTGACGAACTGACGTCATTGGCCATGCGCATCGTGTTCGGCATGGCTGGTTGTATAGGTTTGCCGAAATTACAGGTCCGTAGCCTCAAAATTGACGGAGATAGCGCCAACTGACGGAGCGGTGACGAACTGACGTCATTGGCCATGCGCATCGTGTTCGGCATGGCTGGTTGTATAGGTTTGCCGAAATTACAGGTCCGTAGCCTCAAAATTGACGGAGATAGCGCCAACTGACGGAGCGGTGACGAACTGACGTCATTGGCCATGCGCATCGTGTTCGGCATGGCTGGTTGTATAGGTTTGCCGAAATTACAGGTCCGTAGCCTCAAAATTGACGGAGATAGCGCCAACTGACGGAACCGTGACGAACTGACGTCATTGGCCATGCGCATCGTGTTCGGCATGGCTGGTTGTATAGGTTTGCCGAAATTACAGGTCCGTAGCCTCAAAATTGACGGAGATAGCGCCAACTCACGGAACCGTGACGAACTGACGTCATTGGCCATGCGCATCGTGTTCGGCATGGCTGGTTGTATAGGTTTGCCGAAATTACAGGTCCGTAGCCTCAAAATTGACGGAGATAGCGCCAACTGACGGAACCGTGACGAACTGACGTCATTGGCCATGCGCATCGTGTTCGGCATGGCTGGTTGTATAGGTTTGCCGAAATTACAGGTCCGTAGCCTCAAAATTGACGGAGATAGCGCCAACTCACGGAACCGTGACGAACTGACGTCATTGGCCATGCGCATCGTGTTCGGCATGGCTGGTTGTATAGGTTTGCCGAAATTACAGGTCCGTAGCCTCAAAATTGACGGAGATAGCGCCAACTGACGGAGCGGTGACGAACTGACGTCATTGGCCATGCGCATCGTGTTCGGCATGGCTGGTTGTATAGGTTTGCCGAAATTACAGGTCCGTAGCCTCAAAATTGACGGAGATAGCGCCAACTGACGGAACGGTGACGAACTGACGTCATTGGCCATGCGCATCGTGTTCGGCATGGCTGGTTGTATAGGTTTGCCGAAATTACAGGTCCGTAGCCTCAAAATTGACGGAGATAGCGCCAACTGACGGAACGGTGACGAACTGACGTCATTGGCCATGCGCATCGTGTTCGGCATGGCTGGTTGTATAGGTTTGCCGAAATTACAGGTCCGTAGCCTCAAAATTGACGGAGATAGCGCCAACTGACGGAACGGTGACGAACTGACGTCATTGGCCATGCGCATCGTGTTCGGCATGGCTGGTTGTATAGGTTTGCCGAAATTACAGGTCCGTAGCCTCAAAATTGACGGAGATAGCGCCAACTCACGGAACCGTGACGAACTGACGTCATTGGCCATGCGCATCGTGTTCGGCATGGCTGGTTGTATAGGTTTGCCGAAATTACAGGTCCGTAGCCTCAAAATTGACGGAGATAGCGCCAACTGACGGAACCGGTGACGAACTGACGTCATTGGCCATGCGCATCGTGTTCGGCATGGCTGGTTGTATAGGTTTGCCGAAATTACAGGTCCGTAGCCTCAAAATTGACGGAGATAGCGCCAACTGACGGAACGGTGACGAACTGACGTCATTGGCCATGCGCATCGTGTTCGGCATGGCTGGTTGTATAGGTTTGCCGAAATTACAGGTCCGTAGCCTCAAAATTGACGGAGATAGCGCCAACGTGCTGGGTTGACGGAGCGGTGACGAACTGACGTCATTGGCCATGCGCATCGTGTTCGGCATGGCTGGTTGTATAGGTTTGCCGAAATTACAGGTCCGTAGCCTCAAAATTGACGGAGATAGCGCCAACTGACGGAGCGGTGACGAACTGACGTCATTGGCCATGCGCATCGTGTTCGGCATGGCTGGTTGTATAGGTTTGCCGAAATTACAGGTCCGTAGCCTCAAAATTGACGGAGATAGCGCCAACTGACGGAACCGTGACGAACTGACGTCATTGGCCATGCGCATCGTGTTCGGCATGGCTGGTTGTATAGGTTTGCCGAAATTACAGGTCCGTAGCCTCAAAATTGACGGAGATAGCGCCAACTCACGGAACCGTGACGAACTGACGTCATTGGCCATGCGCATCGTGTTCGGCATGGCTGGTTGTATAGGTTTGCCGAAATTACAGGTCCGTAGCCTCAAAATTGACGGAGATAGCACCAACTGACGGAACGGTGACGAACTGACGTCATTGGCCATGCGCATCGTGTTCGGCATGGCTGGTTGTATAGGTTTGCCGAAATTACAGGTCCGTAGCCTCAAAATTGACGGAGATAGCGCCAACTCACGGAACCGTGACGAACTGACGTCATTGGCCATGCGCATCGTGTTCGGCATGGCTGGTTGTATAGGTTTGCCGAAATTACAGGTCCGTAGCCTCAAAATTGACGGAGATAGCACCAACTGACGGAGCGGTGACGAACTGACGTCATTGGCCATGCGCATCGTGTTCGGCATGGCTGGTTGTATAGGTTTGCCGAAATTACAGGTCCGTAGCCTCAAAATTGACGGAGATAGCGCCAACTCACGGAACCGTGACGAACTGACGTCATTGGCCATGCGCATCGTGTTCGGCATGGCTGGTTGTATAGGTTTGCCGAAATTACAGGTCCGTAGCCTCAAAATTGACGGAGATAGCGCCAACTGACGGAGCGGTGACGAACTGACGTCATTGGCCATGCGCATCGTGTTCGGCATGGCTGGTTGTGTAGGTTTGCCGAAATTACAGGTCCGTAGCCTCAAAATTGACGGAGATAGCGCCAACTCACGGAACCGTGACGAACTGACGTCATTGGCCATGCGCATCGTGTTCGGCATGGCTGGTTGTATAGGTTTGCCGAAATTACAGGTCCGTAGCCTCAAAATTGACGGAGATAGCGCCAACTGACGGAACGGTGACGAACTGACGTCATTGGCCATGCGCATCGTGTTCGGCATGGCTGGTTGTATAGGTTTGCCGAAATTACAGGTCCGTAGCCTCAAAATTGACGGAGATAGCGCCAACTCACGGAACCGTGACGAACTGACGTCATTGGCCATGCGCATCGTGTTCGGCATGGCTGGTTGTATAGGTTTGCCGAAATTACAGGTCCGTAGCCTCAAAATTGACGGAGATAGCGCCAACTGACGGAACCGTGACGAACTGACGTCATTGGCCATGCGCATCGTGTTCGGCATGGCTGGTTGTATAGGTTTGCCGAAATTACAGGTCCGTAGCCTCAAAATTGACGGAGATAGCGCCAACTCACGGAACCGTGACGAACTGACGTCATTGGCCATGCGCATCGTGTTCGGCATGGCTGGTTGTATAGGTTTGCCGAAATTACAGGTCCGTAGCCTCAAAATTGACGGAGATAGCGCCACCGTGCTGGTTTGACGGAGCGGTGACGAACTGACGTCATTGGCCATGCGCATCGTGTTCGGCATGGCTGGTTGTATAGGTTTGCCGAAATTACAGGTCCGTAGCCTCAAAATTGACGGAGATAGCGCCAACTGACGGAACCGTGACGAACTGACGTCATTGGCCATGCGCATCGTGTTCGGCATGGCTGGTTGTATAGGTTTGCCGAAATTACAGGTCCGTAGCCTCAAAATTGACGGAGATAGCGCCAACTCACGGAACCGTGACGAACTGACGTCATTGGCCATGCGCATCGTGTTCGGCATGGCTGGTTGTATAGGTTTGCCGAAATTACAGGTCCGTAGCCTCAAAATTGACGGAGATAGCGCCAACTGACGGAACGGTGACGAACTGACGTCATTGGCCATGCGCATCGTGTTCGGCATGGCTGGTTGTATAGGTTTGCCGAAATTACAGGTCCGTAGCCTCAAAATTGACGGAGATAGCGCCAACTGACGGAGCGGTGACGAACTGACGTCATTGGCCATGCGCATCGTGTTCGGCATGGCTGGTTGTATAGGTTTGCCGAAATTACAGGTCCGTAGCCTCAAAATTGACGGAGATAGCACCAACTGACGGAGCGGTGACGAACTGACGTCATTGGCCATGCGCATCGTGTTCGGCATGGCTGGTTGTATAGGTTTGCCGAAATTACAGGTCCGTAGCCTCAAAATTGACGGAGATAGCGCCAACTCACGGAACCGTGACGAACTGACGTCATTGGCCATGCGCATCGTGTTCGGCATGGCTGGTTGTATAGGTTTGCCGAAATTACAGGTCCGTAGCCTCAAAATTGACGGAGATAGCGCCAACTCACGGAACCGTGACGAACTGACGTCATTGGCCATGCGCATCGTGTTCGGCATGGCTGGTTGTATAGGTTTGCCGAAATTACAGGTCCGTAGCCTCAAAATTGACGGAGATAGCGCCAACTGACGGAACGGTGACGAACTGACGTCATTGGCCATGCGCATCGTGTTCGGCATGGCTGGTTGTATAGGTTTGCCGAAATTACAGGTCCGTAGCCTCAAAATTGACGGAGATAGCGCCAACTGACGGAACCGTGACGAACTGACGTCATTGGCCATGCGCATCGTGTTCGGCATGGCTGGTTGTATAGGTTTGCCGAAATTACAGGTCCGTAGCCTCAAAATTGACGGAGATAGCGCCAACTGACGGAACGGTGACGAACTGACGTCATTGGCCATGCGCATCGTGTTCGGCATGGCTGGTTGTATAGGTTTGCCGAAATTACAGGTCCGTAGCCTCAAAATTGACGGAGATAGCGCCAACTCACGGAACCGTGACGAACTGACGTCATTGGCCATGCGCATCGTGTTCGGCATGGCTGGTTGTATAGGTTTGCCGAAATTACAGGTCCGTAGCCTCAAAATTGACGGAGATAGCGCCAACTGACGGAACGGTGACGAACTGACGTCATTGGCCATGCGCATCGTGTTCGGCATGGCTGGTTGTATAGGTTTGCCGAAATTACAGGTCCGTAGCCTCAAAATTGACGGAGATAGCGCCAACTGACGGAGCGGTGACGAACTGACGTCATTGGCCATGCGCATCGTGTTCGGCATGGCTGGTTGTATAGGTTTGCCGAAATTACAGGTCCGTAGCCTCAAAATTGACGGAGATAGCGCCAACTGACGGAACCGTGACGAACTGACGTCATTGGCCATGCGCATCGTGTTCGGCATGGCTGGTTGTATAGGTTTGCCGAAATTACAGGTCCGTAGCCTCAAAATTGACGGAGATAGCGCCAACTGACGGAACGGTGACGAACTGACGTCATTGGCCATGCGCATCGTGTTCGGCATGGCTGGTTGTATAGGTTTGCCGAAATTACAGGTCCGTAGCCTCAAAATTGACGGAGATAGCGCCAACTCACGGAACCGTGACGAACTGACGTCATTGGCCATGCGCATCGTGTTCGGCATGGCTGGTTGTATAGGTTTGCCGAAATTACAGGTCCGTAGCCTCAAAATTGACGGAGATAGCGCCAACTCACGGAACCGTGACGAACTGACGTCATTGGCCATGCGCATCGTGTTCGGCATGGCTGGTTGTATAGGTTTGCCGAAATTACAGGTCCGTAGCCTCAAAATTGACGGAGATAGCGCCAACTCACGGAACCGTGACGAACTGACGTCATTGGCCATGCGCATCGTGTTCGGCATGGCTGGTTGTATAGGTTTGCCGAAATTACAGGTCCGTAGCCTCAAAATTGACGGAGATAGCGCCAACTGACGGAACGGTGACGAACTGACGTCATTGGCCATGCGCATCGTGTTCGGCATGGCTGGTTGTATAGGTTTGCCGAAATTACAGGTCCGTAGCCTCAAAATTGACGGAGATAGCGCCAACTCACGGAACCGTGACGAACTGACGTCATTGGCCATGCGCATCGTGTTCGGCATGGCTGGTTGTATAGGTTTGCCGAAATTACAGGTCCGTAGCCTCAAAATTGACGGAGATAGCGCCAACTGACGGAGCGGTGACGAACTGACGTCATTGGCCATGCGCATCGTGTTCGGCATGGCTGGTTGTATAGGTTTGCCGAAATTACAGGTCCGTAGCCTCAAAATTGACGGAGATAGCGCCAACTGACGGAACGGTGACGAACTGACGTCATTGGCCATGCGCATCGTGTTCGGCATGGCTGGTTGTATAGGTTTGCCGAAATTACAGGTCCGTAGCCTCAAAATTGACGGAGATAGCGCCAACTGACGGAACGGTGACGAACTGACGTCATTGGCCATGCGCATCGTGTTCGGCATGGCTGGTTGTATAGGTTTGCCGAAATTACAGGTCCGTAGCCTCAAAATTGACGGAGATAGCGCCACCTGACGGAACGGTGACGAACTGACGTCATTGGCCATGCGCATCGTGTTCGGCATGGCTGGTTGTATAGGTTTGCCGAAATTACAGGTCCGTAGCCTCAAAATTGACGGAGATAGCGCCAACGTGCTGGTTTGACGGAGCGGTGACGAACTGGCGTCATTGGCCATGCGCATCGTGTTCGGCATGGCTGGTTGTATAGGTTTGCCGAAATTACAGGTCCGTAGCCTCAATATTGACGGAGATAGCGCCACCGTGCTGGTTTGACGGAACGGTGACGAACTGGCGTCATTGGCCATGCGCATCGTGTTCGGCATGGCTGGTTGTATAGGTTTGCCGAAATTACAGGTCCGTAGCCTCAATATTGACGGAGATAGCGCCAACCGTGCTGGTTTGACGGAACGGTGACGAACTGGCGTCATTGGCCATGCGCATCGTGTTCGGCATGGCTGGTTGTATAGGTTTGCCGAAATTACAGGTCCGTAGCCTCAATATTGACGGAGATAGCGCCAACTGCTGGTTTGACGGAGCGGTGACGAACTGGCGTCATTGGCCATGCGCATCGTGTTCGGCATGGCTGGTTGTATAGGTTTGCCGAAATTACAGGTCCGTAGCCTCAATATTGACGGAGATAGCGCCACCGTGCTGGTTTGACGGAACGGTGACGAACTGGCGTCATTGGCCATGCGCATCGTGTTCGGCATGGCTGGTTGTATAGGTTTGCCGAAATTACAGGTCCGTAGCCTCAATATTGACGGAGATAGCGCCAACTCACGGAACGGTGACGAACTGGCGTCATTGGCCATGCGCATCGTGTTCGGCATGGCTGGTTGTATAGGTTTGCCGAAATTACAGGTCCGTAGCCTCAATATTGACGGAGATAGCGCCACCGTGCTGGTTTGACGGAACGGTGACGAACTGGCGTCATTGGCCATGCGCATCGTGTTCGGCATGGCTGGTTGTATAGGTTTGCCGAAATTACAGGTCCGTAGCCTCAATATTGACGGAGATAGCGCCACCATGCTGGTTTGACGGAACGGTGACGAACTGGCGTCATTGGCCATGCGCATCGTGTTCGGCATGGCTGGTTGTATAGGTTTGCCGAAATTACAGGTCCGTAGCCTCAATATTGACGGAGATAGCGCCACCGTGCTGGTTTGACGGAACGGTGACGAACTGGCGTCATTGGCCATGCGCATCGTGTTCGGCATGGCTGGTTGTATAGGTTTGCCGAAATTACAGGTCCGTAGCCTCAATATTGACGGAGATAGCGCCACCGTGCTGGTTTGACGGAACGGTGACGAACTGGCGTCATTGGCCATGCGCATCGTGTTCGGCATGGCTGGTTGTATAGGTTTGCCGAAATTACAGGTCCGTAGCCTCAATATTGACGGAGATAGCGCCACCATGCTGGTTTGACGGAACGGTGACGAACTGGCGTCATTGGCCATGCGCATCGTGTTCGGCATGGCTGGTTGTATAGGTTTGCCGAAATTACAGGTCCGTAGCCTCAATATTGACGGAGATAGCGCCACCATGCTGGTTTGACGGAACGGTGACGAACTGGCGTCATTGGCCATGCGCATCGTGTTCGGCATGGCTGGTTGTATAGGTTTGCCGAAATTACAGGTCCGTAGCCTCAATATTGACGGAGATAGCGCCACCATGCTGGTTTGACGGAACGGTGACGAACTGGCGTCATTGGCCATGCGCATCGTGTTCGGCATGGCTGGTTGTATAGGTTTGCCGAAATTACAGGTCCGTAGCCTCAATATTGACGGAGATAGCGCCACCATGCTGGTTTGACGGAACGGTGACGAACTGGCGTCATTGGCCATGCGCATCGTGTTCGGCATGGCTGGTTGTATAGGTTTGCCGAAATTACAGGTCCGTAGCCTCAATATTGACGGAGATAGCGCCACCGTGCTGGTTTGACGGAACGGTGACGAACTGGCGTCATTGGCCATGCGCATCGTGTTCGGCATGGCTGGTTGTATAGGTTTGCCGAAATTACAGGTCCGTAGCCTCAATATTGACGGAGATAGCGCCACCATGCTGGTTTGACGGAACGGTGACGAACTGGCGTCATTGGCCATGCGCATCGTGTTCGGCATGGCTGGTTGTATAGGTTTGCCGAAATTACAGGTCCGTAGCCTCAATATTGACGGAGATAGCGCCACCATGCTGGTTTGACGGAACGGTGACGAACTGGCGTCATTGGCCATGCGCATCGTGTTCGGCATGGCTGGTTGTATAGGTTTGCCGAAATTACAGGTCCGTAGCCTCAATATTGACGGAGATAGCGCCACCGTGCTGGTTTGACGGAACGGTGACGAACTGGCGTCATTGGCCATGCGCATCGTGTTCGGCATGGCTGGTTGTATAGGTTTGCCGAAATTACAGGTCCGTAGCCTCAATATTGACGGAGATAGCGCCACCATGCTGGTTTGACGGAACGGTGACGAACTGGCGTCATTGGCCATGCGCATCGTGTTCGGCATGGCTGGTTGTATAGGTTTGCCGAAATTACAGGTCCGTAGCCTCAATATTGACGGAGATAGCGCCACCATGCTGGTTTGACGGAACGGTGACGAACTGGCGTCATTGGCCATGCGCATCGTGTTCGGCATGGCTGGTTGTATAGGTTTGCCGAAATTACAGGTCCGTAGCCTCAATATTGACGGAGATAGCGCCACCGTGCTGGTTTGACGGAACGGTGACGAACTGGCGTCATTGGCCATGCGCATCGTGTTCGGCATGGCTGGTTGTATAGGTTTGCCGAAATTACAGGTCCGTAGCCTCAATATTGACGGAGATAGCGCCACCATGCTGGTTTGACGGAACGGTGACGAACTGGCGTCATTGGCCATGCGCATCGTGTTCGGCATGGCTGGTTGTGTAGGTTTGCCGAAATTACAGGTCCGTAGCCTCAATATTGACGGAGATAGCGCCACCGTGCTGGTTTGACGGAACGGTGACGAACTGGCGTCATTGGCCATGCGCATCGTGTTCGGCATGGCTGGTTGTGTAGGTTTGCCGAAATTACAGGTCCGTAGCCTCAATATTGACGGAGATAGCGCCACCATGCTGGTTTGAGGGAACGGTGACGAACTGGCGTCATTGGCCATGCGCATCGTGTTCGGCATGGCTGGTTGTATAGGTTTGCCGAAATTACAGGTCCGTAGCCTCAATATTGACGGAGATAGCGCCACCATGCTGGTTTGAGGGAACGGTGACGAACTGGCGTCATTGGCCATGCGCATCGTGTTCGGCATGGCTGGTTGTGTAGGTTTGCCGAAATTACAGGTCCGTAGCCTCAATATTGACGGAGATAGCGCCACCATGCTGGTTTGACGGAACGGTGACGAACTGGCGTCATTGGCCATGCGCATCGTGTTCGGCATGGCTGGTTGTGTAGGTTTGCCGAAATTACAGGTCCGTAGCCTCAATATTGACGGAGATAGCGCCACCATGCTGGTTTGACGGAACGGTGACGAACTGGCGTCATTGGCCATGCGCATCGTGTTCGGCATGGCTGGTTGTGTAGGTTTGCCGAAATTACAGGTCCGTAGCCTCAATATTGACGGAGATAGCGCCACCGTGCTGGTTTGACGGAACGGTGACGAACTGGCGTCATTGGCCATGCGCATCGTGTTCGGCATGGCTGGTTGTGTAGGTTTGCCGAAATTACAGGTCCGTAGCCTCAATATTGACGGAGATAGCGCCACCATGCTGGTTTGAGGGAACGGTGACGAACTGGCGTCATTGGCCATGCGCATCGTGTTCCAGTATGGCTGGTTGTATAGGTTTGCCGAAATTACAGGTCCGTAGCCTCAATATTGACGGAGATAGCGCCACCGTGCTGGTTTGAGGGAACGGTGACGAACTGGCGTCATTGGCCATGCGCATCGTGTTCAGTATGGCTGGTTGTATAGGTTTGCCGAAATTACAGGTCCGTAGCCTCAATATTGACGGAGATAGCGCCACCATGCTGGTTTGAGGGAACGGTGACGAACTGGCGTCATTGGCCATGCGCATCGTGTTCGGCATGGCTGGTTGTGTAGGTTTGCCGAAATTACAGGTCCGTAGCCTCAATATTGACGGAGATAGCGCCACCATGCTGGTTTGAGGGAACGGTGACGAACTGGCGTCATTGGCCATGCGCATCGTGTTCGGCATGGCTGGTTGTGTAGGTTTGCCGAAATTACAGGTCCGTAGCCTCAATATTGACGGAGATAGCGCCACCATGCTGGTTTGACGGAACGGTGACGAACTGGCGTCATTGGCCATGCGCATCGTGTTCAGCATGGCTGGTTGTGTAGGTTTGCCGAAATTACAGGTCCGTAGCCTCAATATTGACGGAGATAGCGCCACCATGCTGGTTTGAGGGAACGGTGACGAACTGGCGTCATTGGCCATGCGCATCGTGTTCGGTATGGCTGGTTGTATAGGTTTGCCGAAATTACAGGTCCGTAGCCTCAATATTGACGGAGATAGCGCCACCGTGCTGGTTTGAGGGAACGGTGACGAACTGGCGTCATTGGCCATGCGCATCGTGTTCAGTATGGCTGGTTGTGTAGGTTTGCCGAAATTACAGGTCCGTAGCCTCAATATTGACGGAGATAGCGCCACCATGCTGGTTTGAGGGAACGGTGACGAACTGGCGTCATTGGCCATGCGCATCGTGTTCGGTATGGCTGGTTGTGTAGGTTTGCCGAAATTACAGGTCCGTAGCCTCAATATTGACGGAGATAGCGCCACCATGCTGGTTTGAGGGAACGGTGACGAACTGGCGTCATTGGCCATGCGCATCGTGTTTCAGTATGGCTGGTTGTGTAGGTTTGCCGAAATTACAGGTCCGTAGCCTCAATATTGACGGAGATAGCGCCACCATGCTGGTTTGAGGGAACGGTGACGAACTGGCGTCATTGGCCATGCGCATCGTGTTCAGTATGGCTGGTTGTGTAGGTTTGCCGAAATTACAGGTCCGTAGCCTCAATATTGACGGAGATAGCGCCACCATGCTGGTTTGAGGGAACGGTGACGAACTGGCGTCATTGGCCATGCGCATCGTGTTCAGTATGGCTGGTTGTGTAGGTTTGCCGAAATTACAGGTCCGTAGCCTCAATATTGACGGAGATATCGCCACCATGCTGGTTTGACGGAACGGTGACGAACTGGCGTCATTGGCCATGCGCATCGTGTTCGGTATGGCTGGTTGTGTAGGTTTGCCGAAATTACAGGTCCGTAGCCTCAATATTGACGGAGATAGCGCCACCATGCTGGTTTGAGGGAACGGTGACGAACTGGCGTCATTGGCCATGCGCATCGTGTTCAGTATGGCTGGTTGTGTAGGTTTGCCGAAATTACAGGTCCGTAGCCTCAATATTGACGGAGATAGCGCCACCATGCTGGTTTGACGGAACGGTGACGAACTGGCGTCATTGGCCATGCGCATCGTGTTCAGTATGGCTGGTTGTGTAGGTTTGCCGAAATTACAGGTCCGTAGCCTCAATATTGACGGAGATAGCGCCACCATGCTGGTTTGAGGGAACGGTGACGAACTGGCGTCATTGGCCATGCGCATCGTGTTCGAGTATGGCTGGTTGTGTAGGTTTGCCGAAATTACAGGTCCGTAGCCTCAATATTGACGGAGATAGCGCCACCATGCTGGTTTGAGGGAACGGTGACGAACTGGCGTCATTGGCCATGCGCATCGTGTTCAGTATGGCTGGTTGTGTAGGTTTGCCGAAATTACAGGTCCGTAGCCTCAATATTGACGGAGATAGCGCCACCATGCTGGTTTGAGGGAACGGTGACGAACTGGCGTCATTGGCCATGCGCATCGTGTTCAGTATGGCTGGTTGTGTAGGTTTGCCGAAATTACAGGTCCGTAGCCTCAATATTGACGGAGATAGCGCCACCATGCTGGTTTGAGGGAACGGTGACGAACTGGCGTCATTGGCCATGCGCATCGTGTTCAGTATGGCTGGTTGTGTAGGTTTGCCGAAATTACAGGTCCGTAGCCTCAATATTGACGGAGATAGCGCCACCATGCTGGTTTGAGGGAACGGTGACGAACTGGCGTCATTGGCCATGCGCATCGTGTT
The DNA here is from genome assembly GCA_032158285.1 of Phytophthora sansomeana. NCBI lineage: Eukaryota > Oomycota > Peronosporomycetes > Peronosporales > Peronosporaceae > Phytophthora > Phytophthora sansomeana. The sequence goes on from JAPDHH010000258.1 coordinate 28,541, forward strand.
CAGTATGGCTGGTTGTGTAGGTTTGCCGAAATTACAGGTCCGTAGCCTCAATATTGACGGAGATAGCGCCACCATGCTGGTTTGACGGAACGGTGACGAACTGGCGTCATTGGCCATGCGCATCGTGTTCGGTATGGCTGGTTGTGTAGGTTTGCCGAAATTACAGGTCCGTAGCCTCAATATTGACGGAGATAGCGCCACCATGCTGGTTTGAGGGAACGGTGACGAACTGGCGTCATTGGCCATGCGCATCGTGTTCAGTATGGCTGGTTGTGTAGGTTTGCCGAAATTACAGGTCCGTAGCCTCAATATTGACGGAGATAGCGCCACCGTGCTGGTTTGAGGGAACGGTGACGAACTGGCGTCATTGGCCATGCGCATCGTGTTCGGTATGGCTGGTTGTATAGGTTTGCCGAAATTACAGGTCCGTAGCCTCAATATTGACGGAGATAGCGCCACCGTGCTGGTTTGAGGGAACGGTGACGAACTGGCGTCATTGGCCATGCGCATCGTGTTCAGTATGGCTGGTTGTGTAGGTTTGCCGAAATTACAGGTCCGTAGCCTCAATATTGACGGAGATAGCGCCACCATGCTGGTTTGAGGGAACGGTGACGAACTGGCGTCATTGGCCATGCGCATCGTGTTCAGTATGGCTGGTTGTGTAGGTTTGCCGAAATTACAGGTCCGTAGCCTCAATATTGACGGAGATAGCGCCACCATGCTGGTTTGAGGGAACGGTGACGAACTGGCGTCATTGGCCATGCGCATCGTGTTCAGTATGGCTGGTTGTGTAGGTTTGCCGAAATTACAGGTCCGTAGCCTCAATATTGACGGAGATAGCGCCACCATGCTGGTTTGAGGGAACGGTGACGAACTGGCGTCATTGGCCATGCGCATCGTGTTCAGTATGGCTGGTTGTGTAGGTTTGCCGAAATTACAGGTCCGTAGCCTCAATATTGACGGAGATAGCGCCACCATGCTGGTTTGAGGGAACGGTGACGAACTGGCGTCATTGGCCATGCGCATCGTGTTCAGTATGGCTGGTTGTGTAGGTTTGCCGAAATTACAGGTCCGTAGCCTCAATATTGACGGAGATATCGCCACCATGCTGGTTTGACGGAACGGTGACGAACTGGCGTCATTGGCCATGCGCATCGTGTTCAGTATGGCTGGTTGTGTAGGTTTGCCGAAATTACAGGTCCGTAGCCTCAATATTGACGGAGATAGCGCCACCATGCTGGTTTGAGGGAACGGTGACGAACTGGCGTCATTGGCCATGCGCATCGTGTTCAGTATGGCTGGTTGTGTAGGTTTGCCGAAATTACAGGTCCGTAGCCTCAATATTGACGGAGATAGCGCCACCATGCTGGTTTGAGGGAACGGTGACGAACTGGCGTCATTGGCCATGCGCATCGTGTTCGGTATGGCTGGTTGTGTAGGTTTGCCGAAATTACAGGTCCGTAGCCTCAATATTGACGGAGATAGCGCCACCGTGCTGGTTTGACGGAACGGTGACGAACTGGCGTCATTGGCCATGCGCATCGTGTTCAGTATGGCTGGTTGTGTAGGTTTGCCGAAATTACAGGTCCGTAGCCTCAATATTGACGGAGATAGCGCCACCATGCTGGTTTGAGGGAACGGTGACGAACTGGCGTCATTGGCCATGCGCATCGTGTTCAGTATGGCTGGTTGTGTAGGTTTGCCGAAATTACAGGTCCGTAGCCTCAATATTGACGGAGATAGCGCCACCATGCTGGTTTGAGGGAACGGTGACGAACTGGCGTCATTGGCCATGCGCATCGTGTTCAGTATGGCTGGTTGTGTAGGTTTGCCGAAATTACAGGTCCGTAGCCTCAATATTGACGGAGATAGCGCCACCATGCTGGTTTGAGGGAACGGTGACGAACTGGCGTCATTGGCCATGCGCATCGTGTTCAGTATGGCTGGTTGTGTAGGTTTGCCGAAATTACAGGTCCGTAGCCTCAATATTGACGGAGATAGCGCCACCGTGCTGGTTTGAGGGAACGGTGACGAACTGGCGTCATTGGCCATGCGCATCGTGTTCAGTATGGCTGGTTGTGTAGGTTTGCCGAAATTACAGGTCCGTAGCCTCAATATTGACGGAGATAGCGCCACCGTGCTGGTTTGAGGGAACGGTGACGAACTGGCGTCATTGGCCATGCGCATCGTGTTCAGTATGGCTGGTTGTGTAGGTTTGCCGAAATTACAGGTCCGTAGCCTCAATATTGACGGAGATATCGCCACCATGCTGGTTTGAGGGAACGGTGACGAACTGGCGTCATTGGCCATGCGCATCGTGTTCAGTATGGCTGGTTGTGTAGGTTTGCCGAAATTACAGGTCCGTAGCCTCAATATTGACGGAGATAGCGCCACCATGCTGGTTTGAGGGAACGGTGACGAACTGGCGTCATTGGCCATGCGCATCGTGTTCGGTATGGCTGGTTGTGTAGGTTTGCCGAAATTACAGGTCCGTAGCCTCAATATTGACGGAGATAGCGCCACCGTGCTGGTTTGAGGGAACGGTGACGAACTGGCGTCATTGGCCATGCGCATCGTGTTCAGTATGGCTGGTTGTGTAGGTTTGCCGAAATTACAGGTCCGTAGCCTCAATATTGACGGAGATAGCGCCACCGTGCTGGTTTGAGGGAACGGTGACGAACTGGCGTCATTGGCCATGCGCATCGTGTTCAGTATGGCTGGTTGTGTAGGTTTGCCGAAATTACAGGTCCGTAGCCTCAATATTGACGGAGATAGCGCCACCGTGCTGGTTTGAGGGAACGGTGACGAACTGGCGTCATTGGCCATGCGCATCGTGTTCAGTATGGCTGGTTGTGTAGGTTTGCCGAAATTACAGGTCCGTAGCCTCAATATTGACGGAGATAGCGCCACCATGCTGGTTTGAGGGAACGGTGACGAACTGGCGTCATTGGCCATGCGCATCGTGTTCAGTATGGCTGGTTGTGTAGGTTTGCCGAAATTACAGGTCCGTAGCCTCAATATTGACGGAGATAGCGCCACCGTGCTGGTTTGAGGGAACGGTGACGAACTGGCGTCATTGGCCATGCGCATCGTGTTCAGTATGGCTGGTTGTGTAGGTTTGCCGAAATTACAGGTCCGTAGCCTCAATATTGACGGAGATAGCGCCACCATGCTGGTTTGAGGGAACGGTGACGAACTGGCGTCATTGGCCATGCGCATCGTGTTCAGTATGGCTGGTTGTGTAGGTTTGCCGAAATTACAGGTCCGTAGCCTCAATATTGACGGAGATAGCGCCACCATGCTGGTTTGAGGGAACGGTGACGAACTGGCGTCATTGGCCATGCGCATCGTGTTCAGTATGGCTGGTTGTGTAGGTTTGCCGAAATTACAGGTCCGTAGCCTCAATATTGACGGAGATAGCGCCACCGTGCTGGTTTGAGGGAACGGTGACGAACTGGCGTCATTGGCCATGCGCATCGTGTTCAGTATGGCTGGTTGTGTAGGTTTGCCGAAATTACAGGTCCGTAGCCTCAATATTGACGGAGATAGCGCCACCGTGCTGGTTTGAGGGAACGGTGACGAACTGGCGTCATTGGCCATGCGCATCGTGTTCAGTATGGCTGGTTGTGTAGGTTTGCCGAAATTACAGGTCCGTAGCCTCAATATTGACGGAGATAGCGCCACCATGCTGGTTTGAGGGAACGGTGACGAACTGGCGTCATTGGCCATGCGCATCGTGTTCAGTATGGCTGGTTGTGTAGGTTTGCCGAAATTACAGGTCCGTAGCCTCAATATTGACGGAGATAGCGCCACCGTGCTGGTTTGAGGGAACGGTGACGAACTGGCGTCATTGGCCATGCGCATCGTGTTCAGTATGGCTGGTTGTGTAGGTTTGCCGAAATTACAGGTCCGTAGCCTCAATATTGACGGAGATAGCGCCACCGTGCTGGTTTGAGGGAACGGTGACGAACTGGCGTCATTGGCCATGCGCATCGTGTTCAGTATGGCTGGTTGTGTAGGTTTGCCGAAATTACAGGTCCGTAGCCTCAATATTGACGGAGATAGCGCCACCGTGCTGGTTTGAGGGAACGGTGACGAACTGGCGTCATTGGCCATGCGCATCGTGTTCAGTATGGCTGGTTGTGTAGGTTTGCCGAAATTACAGGTCCGTAGCCTCAATATTGACGGAGATAGCGCCACCATGCTGGTTTGAGGGAACGGTGACGAACTGGCGTCATTGGCCATGCGCATCGTGTTCAGTATGGCTGGTTGTGTAGGTTTGCCGAAATTACAGGTCCGTAGCCTCAATATTGACGGAGATAGCGCCACCGTGCTGGTTTGAGGGAACGGTGACGAACTGGCGTCATTGGCCATGCGCATCGTGTTCAGTATGGCTGGTTGTGTAGGTTTGCCGAAATTACAGGTCCGTAGCCTCAATATTGACGGAGATAGCGCCACCGTGCTGGTTTGAGGGAACGGTGACGAACTGGCGTCATTGGCCATGCGCATCGTGTTCAGTATGGCTGGTTGTGTCGGTTTGCCGAAATTACAGGTCCGTAGCCTCAATATTGACGGAGATAGCGCCACCGTGCTGGTTTGAGGGAACGGTGACGAACTGGCGTCATTGGCCATGCGCATCGTGTTCAGTATGGCTGGTTGTGTAGGTTTGCCGAAATTACAGGTCCGTAGCCTCAATATTGACGGAGATAGCGCCACCATGCTGGTTTGAGGGAACGGTGACGAACTGGCGTCATTGGCCATGCGCATCGTGTTCAGTATGGCTGGTTGTGTAGGTTTGCCGAAATTACAGGTCCGTAGCCTCAATATTGACGGAGATAGCGCCACCGTGCTGGTTTGAGGGAACGGTGACGAACTGGCGTCATTGGCCATGCGCATCGTGTTCAGTATGGCTGGTTGTGTAGGTTTGCCGAAATTACAGGTCCGTAGCCTCAATATTGACGGAGATAGCGCCACCGTGCTGGTTTGAGGGAACGGTGACGAACTGGCGTCATTGGCCATGCGCATCGTGTTCAGTATGGCTGGTTGTGTAGGTTTGCCGAAATTACAGGTCCGTAGCCTCAATATTGACGGAGATAGCGCCACCGTGCTGGTTTGAGGGAACGGTGACGAACTGGCGTCATTGGCCATGCGCATCGTGTTCAGTATGGCTGGTTGTGTAGGTTTGCCGAAATTACAGGTCCGTAGCCTCAATATTGACGGAGATAGCGCCACCGTGCTGGTTTGAGGGAACGGTGACGAACTGGCGTCATTGGCCATGCGCATCGTGTTCAGTATGGCTGGTTGTGTAGGTTTGCCGAAATTACAGGTCCGTAGCCTCAATATTGACGGAGATAGCGCCACCATGCTGGTTTGAGGGAACGGTGACGAACTGGCGTCATTGGCCATGCGCATCGTGTTCAGTATGGCTGGTTGTGTAGGTTTGCCGAAATTACAGGTCCGTAGCCTCAATATTGACGGAGATAGCGCCACCGTGCTGGTTTGAGGGAACGGTGACGAACTGGCGTCATTGGCCATGCGCATCGTGTTCGGCATGGCTGGTTGTGTAGGTTTGCCGAAATTACAGGTCCGTAGCCTCAATATTGACGGAGATAGCGCCACCGTGCTGGTTTGAGGGAACGGTGACGAACTGGCGTCATTGGCCATGCGCATCGTGTTCAGTATGGCTGGTTGTGTAGGTTTGCCGAAATTACAGGTCCGTAGCCTCAATATTGACGGAGATAGCGCCACCGTGCTGGTTTGAGGGAACGGTGACGAACTGGCGTCATTGGCCATGCGCATCGTGTTCAGTATGGCTGGTTGTGTAGGTTTGCCGAAATTACAGGTCCGTAGCCTCAATATTGACGGAGATAGCGCCACCGTGCTGGTTTGAGGGAACGGTGACGAACTGGCGTCATTGGCCATGCGCATCGTGTTCGGCATGGCTGGTTGTGTAGGTTTGCCGAAATTACAGGTCCGTAGCCTCAATATTGACGGAGATAGCGCCACCGTGCTGGTTTGAGGGAACGGTGACGAACTGGCGTCATTGGCCATGCGCATCGTGTTCGCAGTATGGCTGGTTGTGTAGGTTTGCCGAAATTACAGGTCCGTAGCCTCAATATTGACGGAGATAGCGCCACCATGCTGGTTTGAGGGAACGGTGACGAACTGGCGTCATTGGCCATGCGCATCGTGTTCAGTATGGCTGGTTGTGTAGGTTTGCCGAAATTACAGGTCCGTAGCCTCAATATTGACGGAGATAGCGCCACCGTGCTGGTTTGAGGGAACGGTGACGAACTGGCGTCATTGGCCATGCGCATCGTGTTCAGCATGGCTGGTTGTGTAGGTTTGCCGAAATTACAGGTCCGTAGCCTCAATATTGACGGAGATAGCGCCACCGTGCTGGTTTGAGGGAACGGTGACGAACTGGCGTCATTGGCCATGCGCATCGTGTTCAGTATGGCTGGTTGTGTAGGTTTGCCGAAATTACAGGTCCGTAGCCTCAATATTGACGGAGATAGCGCCACCGTGCTGGTTTGACGGAACGGTGACGAACTGGCGTCATTGGCCATGCGCATCGTGTTCAGTATGGCTGGTTGTGTAGGTTTGCCGAAATTACAGGTCCGTAGCCTCAATATTGACGGAGATAGCGCCACCATGCTGGTTTGAGGGAACGGTGACGAACTGGCGTCATTGGCCATGCGCATCGTGTTCGGTATGGCTGGTTGTGTAGGTTTGCCGAAATTACAGGTCCGTAGCCTCAATATTGACGGAGATAGCGCCACCATGCTGGTTTGAGGGAACGGTGACGAACTGGCGTCATTGGCCATGCGCATCGTGTTCAGCATGGCTGGTTGTGTAGGTTTGCCGAAATTACAGGTCCGTAGCCTCAATATTGACGGAGATAGCGCCACCGTGCTGGTTTGACGGAACGGTGACGAACTGGCGTCATTGGCCATGCGCATCGTGTTCAGTATGGCTGGTTGTGTAGGTTTGCCGAAATTACAGGTCCGTAGCCTCAATATTGACGGAGATAGCGCCACCGTGCTGGTTTGAGGGAACGGTGACGAACTGGCGTCATTGGCCATGCGCATCGTGTTCAGTATGGCTGGTTGTGTAGGTTTGCCGAAATTACAGGTCCGTAGCCTCAATATTGACGGAGATAGCGCCACCGTGCTGGTTTGAGGGAACGGTGACGAACTGGCGTCATTGGCCATGCGCATCGTGTTCAGTATGGCTGGTTGCGTCGGTTTGCCGAAATTACAGGTCCGTAGCCTCAATATTGACGGAGATAGCGCCACCGTGCTGGTTTGAGGGAACGGTGACGAACTGGCGTCATTGGCCATGCGCATCGTGTTCAGCATGGCTGGTTGTGTAGGTTTGCCGAAATTACAGGTCCGTAGCCTCAATATTGACGGAGATAGCGCCACCGTGCTGGTTTGAGGGAACGGTGACGAACTGGCGTCATTGGCCATGCGCATCGTGTTCGGCATGGCTGGTTGTGTAGGTTTGCCGAAATTACAGGTCCGTAGCCTCAATATTGACGGAGATAGCGCCACCGTGCTGGTTTGAGGGAACGGTGACGAACTGGCGTCATTGGCCATGCGCATCGTGTTCAGTATGGCTGGTTGTGTAGGTTTGCCGAAATTACAGGTCCGTAGCGTTAATATTGACGGAGATAGCGCCACCGTGCTGGTTTGAGGGAACGGTGACGAACTGGCGTCATTGGCCATGCGCATCGTGTTCAGTATGGCTGGTTGTGTAGGTTTGCCGAAATTACAGGTCCGTAGCCTCAATATTGACGGAGATAGCGCCACCGTGCTGGTTTGAGGGAACGGTGACGAACTGGCGTCATTGGCCATGCGCATCGTGTTCAGTATGGCTGGTTGTGTAGGTTTGCCGAAATTACAGGTCCGTAGCCTCAATATTGACGGAGATAGCGCCACCATGCTGGTTTGAGGGAACGGTGACGAACTGGCGTCATTGGCCATGCGCATCGTGTTCGGCATGGCTGGTTGTGTAGGTTTGCCGAAATTACAGGTCCGTAGCCTCAATATTGACGGAGATAGCGCCACCGTGCTGGTTTGAGGGAACGGTGACGAACTGGCGTCATTGGCCATGCGCATCGTGTTCGGTATGGCTGGTTGTGTAGGTTTGCCGAAATTACAGGTCCGTAGCCTCAATATTGACGGAGATAGCGCCACCGTGCTGGTTTGAGGGAACGGTGACGAACTGGCGTCATTGGCCATGCGCATCGTGTTCAGTATGGCTGGTTGTATAGGTTTGCCGAAATTACAGGTCCGTAGCCTCAATATTGACGGAGATAGCGCCACCGTGCTGGTTTGAGGGAACGGTGACGAACTGGCGTCATTGGCCATGCGCATCGTGTTCAGTATGGCTGGTTGCGTCGGTTTGCCGAAATTACAGGTCCGTAGCCTCAATATTGACGGAGATAGCGCCACCGTGCTGGTTTGAGGGAACGGTGACGAACTGGCGTCATTGGCCATGCGCATCGTGTTCAGCATGGCTGGTTGTGTAGGTTTGCCGAAATTACAGGTCCGTAGCCTCAATATTGACGGAGATAGCGCCACCATGCTGGTTTGAGGGAACGGTGACGAACTGGCGTCATTGGCCATGCGCATCGTGTTCGGCATGGCTGGTTGTATAGGTTTGCCGAAATTACAGGTCCGTAGCCTCAATATTGACGGAGATAGCGCCACCATGCTGGTTTGAGGGAACGGTGACGAACTGGCGTCATTGGCCATGCGCATCGTGTTCAGTATGGCTGGTTGTGTAGGTTTGCCGAAATTACAGGTCCGTAGCCTCAATATTGACGGAGATAGCGCCACCGTGCTGGTTTGAGGGAACGGTGACGAACTGGCGTCATTGGCCATGCGCATCGTGTTCAGTATGGCTGGTTGTGTAGGTTTGCCGAAATTACAGGTCCGTAGCCTCAATATTGACGGAGATAGCGCCACCGTGCTGGTTTGAGGGAACGGTGACGAACTGGCGTCATTGGCCATGCGCATCGTGTTCAGTATGGCTGGTTGTATAGGTTTGCCGAAATTACAGGTCCGTAGCCTCAATATTGACGGAGATATCGCCACCATGCTGGTTTGAGGGAACGGTGACGAACTGGCGTCATTGGCCATGCGCATCGTGTTCGGTATGGCTGGTTGTGTAGGTTTGCCGAAATTACAGGTCCGTAGCCTCAATATTGACGGAGATAGCGCCACCGTGCTGGTTTGAGGGAACGGTGACGAACTGGCGTCATTGGCCATGCGCATCGTGTTCAGCATGGCTGGTTGTATAGGTTTGCCGAAATTACAGGTCCGTAGCCTCAATATTGACGGAGATAGCGCCACCGTGCTGGTTTGAGGGAACGGTGACGAACTGGCGTCATTGGCCATGCGCATCGTGTTCGGCATGGCTGGTTGTGTAGGTTTGCCGAAATTACAGGTCCGTAGCCTCAATATTGACGGAGATAGCGCCACCGTGCTGGTTTGACGGAACGGTGACGAACTGGCGTCATTGGCCATGCGCATCGTGTTCGGCATGGCTGGTTGTGTAGGTTTGCCGAAATTACAGGTCCGTAGCCTCAATATTGACGGAGATAGCGCCACCGTGCTGGTTTGACGGAACGGTGACGAACTGGCGTCATTGGCCATGCGCATCGTGTTCGGCATGGCTGGTTGTGTAGGTTTGCCGAAATTACAGGTCCGTAGCCTCAATATTGACGGAGATAGCGCCACCGTGCTGGTTTGACGGAACGGTGACGAACTGGCGTCATTGGCCATGCGCATCGTGTTCAGTATGGCTGGTTGTGTAGGTTTGCCGAAATTACAGGTCCGTAGCCTCAATATTGACGGAGATAGCGCCACCGTGCTGGTTTGACGGAACGGTGACGAACTGGCGTCATTGGCCATGCGCATCGTGTTCGGCATGGCTGGTTGTGTAGGTTTGCCGAAATTACAGGTCCGTAGCCTCAATATTGACGGAGATAGCGCCACCGTGCTGGTTTGAGGGAACGGTGACGAACTGGCGTCATTGGCCATGCGCATCGTGTTCGGCATGGCTGGTTGTGTAGGTTTGCCGAAATTACAGGTCCGTAGCCTCAATATTGACGGAGATAGCGCCACCGTGCTGGTTTGACGGAACGGTGACGAACTGGCGTCATTGGCCATGCGCATCGTGTTCGGCATGGCTGGTTGTATAGGTTTGCCGAAATTACAGGTCCGTAGCCTCAATATTGACGGAGATAGCGCCACCGTGCTGGTTTGAGGGAACGGTGACGAACTGGCGTCATTGGCCATGCGCATCGTGTTCAGCATGGCTGGTTGTGTAGGTTTGCCGAAATTACAGGTCCGTAGCCTCAATATTGACGGAGATAGCGCCACCGTGCTGGTTTGAGGGAACGGTGACGAACTGGCGTCATTGGCCATGCGCATCGTGTTCGGCATGGCTGGTTGTGTAGGTTTGCCGAAATTACAGGTCCGTAGCCTCAATATTGACGGAGATATCGCCACCGTGCTGGTTTGAGGGAACGGTGACGAACTGGCGTCATTGGCCATGCGCATCGTGTTCACCATGGCTGGTTGTATAGGTTTGCCGAAATTACAGGTCCGTAGCCTCAATATTGACGGAGATAGCGCCACCGTGCTGGTTTGAGGGAACGGTGACGAACTGGCGTCATTGGCCATGCGCATCGTGTTCACCATGGCTGGTTGTGTAGGTTTGCCGAAATTACAGGTCCGTAGCCTCAATATTGACGGAGATAGCGCCACCGTGCTGGTTTGAGGGAACGGTGACGAACTGGCGTCATTGGCCATGCGCATCGTGTTCGGCATGGCTGGTTGTATAGGTTTGCCGAAATTACAGGTCCGTAGCCTCAATATTGACGGAGATAGCGCCACCGTGCTGGTTTGAGGGAACGGTGACGAACTGGCGTCATTGGCCATGCGCCTCGTCTTCAGCATGGCTGGTTGTATAGGTTTGCCGAAATTACAGGTCTCGCAGGCCTTTTGGTGGACCCACATGTACAAGTGGGTCGCACGCTACGTCAAGACATGCGAAACATGTCAGCGGGTGAAACCCGCGGGGCACTCCTCCGCCCCATTGCAGAGCTTGCCTGTTCCGGCAGACTGCTGGAAGTCGATGAGTCTCGACTTCATCTTCGGCCTTCCGGCCGACGAGCACGGCAACACCTGTATTTTGGTGTTCTTGTGCCGTCTGAGCAAGATGGTACACCTTGCTCCGGTGCCGGACACGGTCACAGGTGAACATGCCGCTAGGCTGTTCGTAGACGGCGTCTTCCGGTATCATGGCCTGCCGGAGACGGTTGTCTCGGACCGTGACCCGCGGTTCACCGCTGCGTTCTGGAAACGCTGTTCCAACTGCTTGTAACTAAGCTGCGCATGTCCACAGCTGACCACCCTCAGACGGACGGTCAGACTGAGCGCGTCAATCGCGTGCTCGAAGACGCTCTGCGCAGTGTCTGCGCGGGAGTTCCACGTACGTGGTCAGAGCATCTCCCTGTTTTTGAGTTCGCACTCAACAACTCGGTGCACGCGTCAACCGGGTTCACGCCGTTCTACCTGAACGGCTTTCGTAAACCTCGGGTGCCCCTCACTTTGCGTGGCAGCACCGAAGACTCTATCTTAAGTGGGGGAGAGGCTCGGAAAGCCCTTTCCTCCCAGGTTGCTGAGTTGCAACCAGTTTCCTTGCGGAAACAAGTGGAGTCCTTCATGGACACACGGCTGAATGTCATCAGCAGAGTCCGCGACGCAATGGCGGCGGCCCAAGACAAACAAAAGGAGTACTCAGACAAACATGGAAAAAAAGAGGAAACTTAAATGTGTTTAATGTGGGAGAGTTAGTCCTACTCGACACTAAGAACCTACCGCTTGACGCTGTCAGCTCTGTCGGCAGCAACAAGCTGAAGCATCGCTTCATTGGCCCGTTCATGGTCCTGGCGAGGCATGGTGCAGCGTACACCATCGACCTGCCTAAGTCCATGAAGACGCACCCGACGTTCTACGTGGGGCGTCTTAAGCGGTATCACGATCCGCAGGGGCCGACTGCTCCCCAGGCGATCCATCCTCTTCGCGAGGAGGAGGTGCCAGCTCCTGAAAGCAAGAAGGAGGCTCGGGCGCCGATGAACGACCCTGTCCGTAAGCCCAAGATTGGGAAACGGAAGACTCACGGCTCGAGTCATAAGCCGAAGGGGTCCCGTACGCGGCTGGATAAGCCTGGTACGCGCCGTAGCCGTACGACGTCGCAAACGCAGGAGCGTGCGACTGGGCGTACGCCTGACCATGCGGTGGAGCGTGCGCCGGACCAGACGGCTGCGGATGCGCATACGTCTGCACTCCCGGCCGTCTCTCCAGATCCCCAACAGCCATTTGCAGCTGCTGGACCCGGCGATAGGCCTCGTCCATGTCGGACGAATGGGCCCGACGGTCCACCCGATCCTGGAGCGCCGACACGTTCCGGCCCATCTGGGCCAGGCGGTCCTCAAGCCGTGCGAGGACCTCACGGCTCCCAGACTCGGCAGCAGCAGCACCGCCAGTCCCGAGACCCAACGCGATCTCAAGGACAAGGACACGTTGTCGGAGGCGAGACACCTCTTCGTTCTCCGACGGAGGAACGGGCGGAGCACTTGGGCGAGAGGAGCGCCGCGGCGACGGGCTCCTCAGAGGTTCCTCGTACTCGAATTCGTACGAGGGCACCTCCTCCGCTTTTGGACCGGAAGGGAGAGACCCACTTCCATGTGGAACGAGTCGTCCGGGAGCGACGCCTCCGTGGCCAGCGCCAACTCCTTGTGAAGTGGCGAGGCTACCCGGACTCCGAGAACTCGTGGGAGCCGATTGAACGGCTCCAAGCAGACTGCCCAAAGGCTGTCGCGATCTGGGAACAGAAGCGACAGCCGGTTCGTAAGTAGTTCGTGGTTTCTTACCCGAACGCAGTACGGGCGTGGCCGCAAACAGCCCGTACCCGCGCTCATCATGAGCGCTTGAAGCCCCGCGCTTCTGGAACTCCTTTGGCAGCAAGCGTTTGCTGACCAAATGAGCGAACTCAATTCGTAGATCGCGCTGGTCCAAGATGGAGGACAGCGTGCGTTCGTCCTTGAGCCCTCGAAGGTGCTCTTGTGAGTAGCCGCGTGAGGCTACCCACTGCCAGAAGAGATCCTCACTGGCAAGCCAATTGGTACACACCTCGGGTTGGACCCAAGGGTAACCCCAGACCGGAAAGAGGCCCCCACGGTTCTCGGGCTTCTTTCAGCGGGTCGTGAAATCCTTCAAAGGGGTTCGGTGTTGTGCAAGGAGCACACACCTGGCCGCCTCGATGTTCTCGGTGAACAAACGACCTTCTATACCAAAGCGCGATCGTAAGCGCCCTTGGAAGTGTGACCACCAATGAGTCCACGAGGAGCAAAAAGTCGCTCCAAGTAAAGATCGGCCCCAGAGCCCTCCTCGGGTGGCCAGTATGACTGCGAGTGGGTGCCCCCGTCACCTACGGGTGCGGCACCGGGACCCGATGCCTGGGACGGCACCGGGTGCCCTTGTACTCGCCGGGCAGCTTGGAAATCTTCCTGCTGCCGATCGAGATCGTTGGAGATCTCTTGGGGCTCGTAGACAGCACCCTCCTCTTCGTCAGACGAAGGATTGAAGAAGTCGCGGTAGAGCCCTCCAGTCTCCATTGCCTCACGGCGTGGAGACCTCGAAGCATTGCGCTTCTTCGCGCGTTTGGCCTCCTCCGCTGAGGCCTTAGCGGCTTGAGCCCGCTCTACACCTTCGGCAAGCGAAAGGTTCTTCGCTGGCGAACGAGGTTTCTCTTCCTCGTCGCCGCCGACCGCAGGTGAGCCCATGGTCTCGTCCGCCGGGCTCTGTGGACGCTCCGGCGTCTTGTTCTCGTGACCATCGTGGTCACTAGCGGGCGAACGCATGACGTCGTCGCTGTGCTCGCTGGGCAGGGGTGTTTGACCACCCTCGGAGTCCTCGGGTAGCCCCAGGAACTCCTTCAGAGCCCTATCGTCACCGGGCTCCGGACTGTCGTCCCGGTGGACGAAGCGCGGGTTGGGTCGATCGTCCGGAGGGACATCCGGCGACCGACTGCGACGCGAGCTCGCGCTCGCGCTCGCTGGCACGTCACCACGAGAGGTGACTGCCTCAGAGGCCGCATCGTCGGTCTCCTTCTTGAGGGACGAGCCTTTGCCGCGAGGCTTAGTGCTCTTAGCCCGCTGCTTCGCAACAGCAGGCTTAGCGCGCGCTTTCGCGCCGCGAGATGCTCCAGAGCGGGGCATGCTCGCAGAGGTCGACGTGGAGTCCGAGAAGAAGAGCGCTGTGTCGCTCACGGGATCTAACGAGAATGAGCCGCTGCGCGGTTCGCCGCCGCAGCAAGTCGATATCAATCGACGAAGAGTGAAAGAGTGTGACTCGCTTTCACTCGTCCTGATTGGTCGGTAAACCGAACCTAAGTGGGGGAGGATGTAATGGGGTCCCACGAAGAGTGCCCTGTCACTAAGTGGAGGTCCTGGGGTGTGGACACACCACAGCCACGTCACTCACATCATGGCTACATGCCCTCAAAACCAACCAATAGGATAAATCTAGGAAACTCTATAGGTGACTTGCATTTTGTATGTAGATGGATTTAGAAACACCTATAAATATAGTCAGTCTTAAATCTACCCTCTTATTAGTAAATCGTCCCCTTTGGCCAGGGACCCGTGAACTGCCGTTCACAGAGAGTTTGTATACTCTCGGACGTCAAGCTTCCTCTAGCGCAAGGTGCCGTGTGACCCGTCACACCTCCTCTGGTGGCCAGTACGACAGCAAGTGGCTGCCCCCGTCACCTGCGGGTGGGGCACCAGGATCCGATGCCTGAGGCGGCACCGAACGACCTTGCACTCGCTGGGCAGCTTGGAATGCTCTCCTGCTGCCGATCGAGATCGTTGGAAATCTCTTGGGGCTCGTAGACAGCTCGTTCTCCTTCCTCCTCCTCATCTCCAGGAACCCAAATGTTAGTCAATATGTTAGTCAAAAAGTAGTACTTGAGGTAGTCATGTAGGTAGACATATATAGGTAGTCGTATAGGTAGTCATCGAGGTAGTACTTGAGGTCGGTAGTCGGGGCATAATCTGCGGACCCTAATCCCCCCGCAGATTATGCTTATGGCCCCTCCCATACTGGAACCAAGTCAATGTAATACCTTAGGCTTTGCGGGGAGATTAATCGCCGCAAAGCTAATTATATTACGCTTCCTCGCGCGTGCCCAGGTTGTTTCCTTACTTTGATTTAGTTTTAATGCTACCATTGTTTCCTGTAGCACCAAACTACCTCGTAGACACCAACTTTTTTCGCAAAACTGCTTGTTACACTACCCACTCGAAATCGCTCGACAGCAGGAAGCAATTACGGGTCCATCACGGGGGTGAAGACGTCGAAGAAGTCCACACCCAGCCAGTACGCGGTCAAATTCGAGTACAACGCGTCGCCTTCCTCCCAGTTAGCAGCGTCGTTCACGTCGCCCGACCCAGAGTACTTCGCCACAGACGGATACGGGTACGCCGGACGCGTGCGGTACGTGGTGCTGGAGGAACCCGACTCGGAGCCAGTCTCTTCCGTTGACGTCATGATCTCGCGCGGAGCCGAACCAGCCTCCACCCAGTCCAGCATCGGAGTCAACAAGTCGAAGGACGACATGCCTTCACCGCTTCCGCAGTGCCACACACCGGGGAAAAGGTACATGCGGTTGAAGTCCTGGACGGCATCAGCTCCCATGGTGTCGATCAGCTTTTCATGGTACTGGATGGTGGTGCAAGGTGAAATGTGCTGGTCAGCCCAACCATGTCACAGAATGAGCTTGCCACCAGCTTCACGGAACGGAGACAGATCCGGGCTCACGGCATCTAGGAACGGGTGGTGCGGTCTGAGGAGGTCAATGGTCAAGTTGGCAAACACCAAGTCTTCTAGTGTAAAGTTGGCTCCAGGGGCGTCCTTGAAAATAAGGTAGCCAAGCGTTGACAAGGCCATAGACTCACTCATGACGCTACCGCCGTCCTTGTATGGCACACCCACGCCAACCCATCCGTTCTCAGACGCAAACTGCATTTCACCGACAGTCAGGTGCTCTCCACTTGCTTCGTCAATCGGGCCGGAGTAAAACTTGGTGGCGACTTGGGTCTCCGCCGCCGTGAGGCACGTGGAATTGTCAGCATCATCCGCACACTGGATGGAGCTAGGCTCGAAATTGCAGATGCGTGGGTCCGTGAGAAGGCCATCTTCCAGTGAATCGCACGCGGCAAGCACACCGTCATAGAGGATTGGAACTCGTGACGGATTGAGGATGGGCTCGTGGTTGTCGTCCAAGTTGCTCAAGGCGTCCCAAGCGTGGTGGAAACTGTTGTGGAACTGGAATAGGAATGCTGGAGCTCCAGCCACGATACCATTGAAGTCGTTCGGGTAACGCAGTGCAGACATGATAGCCTCACGACCACCATCGGAGCAACCGTTGAAGTAGGCATACGTTTGCTCCTGGCCGTAGTACTTCTTGATCAGCGCCTTCGATACTTCGGCCGTGTTGTGCACAGCACGGTACGCAAAGTCGATGAACGCGTCTTCGTTGAGGGCGGAAGCGCCGTCGGTGCCGCCGTCCATGTCAGTCGTTGCCAAGGCGAAGTGACCATTATCGTACTGCTCAGATCCCTCGGCAGCCACAACAGACAGAGCAACCATTGTAGGTCCACACAGTCCACCGCAACCTGCTTGCAAATAGCGCTTCGTCCAAGTGGAAATCGGAAGAGTAGCATCCACTTTGCTTGTGGAGGCAGGTAACCCTCCACGTAGCAGTACGACACGCCATCCACCTCGGTCTCCGTTGCCTCCGTGATGTTGGTACCGCTGCCTCCGATCGAAGTGAGGTCCACCGAAGCCAAGTCCGAGCAGGAGATGACCGGCTCCACAACTGCAAGGCTTTCACCGCTGTCGACAGACGCTGAAGTTGTCGCCGACGAAGTCGTGGGGGTGGTGGTGGCGGTGGCGGTGGTTG
This sequence comes from Phytophthora sansomeana, assembly GCA_032158285.1. Taxonomy (NCBI): domain Eukaryota; phylum Oomycota; class Peronosporomycetes; order Peronosporales; family Peronosporaceae; genus Phytophthora; species Phytophthora sansomeana. The sequence continues at coordinate 45,587 of JAPDHH010000258.1, forward strand.
CAGGCGTAGACTCGGTTGTCGAGCCGGCCGTAGCTTCAACGATGCATTCGTCCGCGAGGACGCTGCATTTCGCCAACGCTACCGCGATGAGCGGAGCAGTCGAACAAGGAGGAATGGGGAATGGCACTTCTGAAGCATCACGTCCCGAGCACTCTAGAAATCGGCAGGAGGTCACGTGCTGTACGTGCTGAAACGATCCACAGCGAGCGTTTAAGCCCCTGCCATCGAGAGAACGGATCGCAGGGACTGCCCTGGAATGGTCTACAAAGCTTTAGCGCGAAGTACCATGCACAAAGGAGGTTCGAGTTCATCGTGTCCGGCAACACCGCATCAACAGCCACCCCGATTGATTGTGCACCAACAGGATTTCTACCGCTCATCTCAACAAATGTCGATCGTGACTGCATCCCTACCTCTTGATTCGATTGCACGGATGTCTCTCTTGATTCGGCTGTACGAGGGAGACGTGGGCGGCGTGGCGCTCAAGACGGGGTATTATAATTCGTTGGGCCATGGAATGCATGAGCGCTTTAAGCAAAGGTGCAAAGGTTCCGACTTCGGCACTGCCGGTTGTTCTCCCCAACAAGTTCAACAGGTGTTGTGTAGTGCTTGTATTGTCTGCAACCTGCCATCAATTGCACACGTCACTCTGACAACAGACAGTGTTGAATTGATCTTTGCGCAGTTAGTGCGCGTTCATCAACATTGGGTTGCACCTTTTGCTGGCTAAGATGTCCTTCTGGGTGGAGCAGAACTCCACCGAAGAGCTCACACGCAGTTCTGCTTGGCGGAAGGCCCGGCTCAGATGCCAAGCACCACGTTGTAGACGAAGATCAAAGTGACAGCATCCACGAACCGCTCACAAGTGTATGAAGTTTTAGCTAAGGACTGAAACAAGCGCTGGCGACCGAGAAAGGTGCGGAACGTGCCGCACCCACTTTTCCTACCATGCGCACCGCTTACTCGTCGGCCGCCTTGGTCGTCTCCAGGTCCTTGAACATGGCGATGGCCTCCTCGAGCGTCTTGGTGCCCGTGACCTTGTTGTCGCGCGTACGGATGTTCACGGAGCGAGTCTCCTTCTCGTGTGCGCCCACCACAAGGATAAAGTTGTAGTGAGCCATCTGGCCCTCACGGATCTTCTTGTTCAGCGTCTTGCCTGTGTCATCAATGTCGACGTCGAAGCCGGCGCGGAACATGGCGTCCTTGACCTCGTAACCGTAGTCGACGAACGCAGCGCCCACCGTGACCACAAGGATCTGGCGCGGCGACAGCCAAAAGGGGAACTTGCCGGCGTAGTGCTCAACAAGCACGGCGACGAAGCGCTCAAGAGAACCGTAGATGGCACGGTGAATCATCACAGGACGCTTAAAGTTGTCGGCGTCGTCAGTGCGGTACTTCAGGTTGAAGCGGATAGGCAGCTGGAAGTCAAGCTGTACCGTAGCGCACTGGTGCTGGCGCTTCAGCGCGTCCGTGATCATGATGTCGATCTTCGGGCCGTAGAAAGCGCCGTCACCAGGGTTCACCACCCACTTGCCAGCGCCAACAAACTCGTCCAGGGCCTCGGCAAGCTGCTTTTCAGCGCGCTCCCACAGCTCCAGGTCGCCCATGGCCTTCTCGGGGCGCGTAGACAGCTCCAGGTTGAATTCAATGCCAAAGACGTCGTACACGTACTTCATGAAGGCCAGGAAGTCCAGCACCTCCTTCTTGATTTGGTCGTCACGGCAAAAAATGTGAGCATCGTCCTGCTGGAAACGACGCACACGCGTAAGGCCCGTCAGAGCGCCGCTGAGCTCGTTACGGTGCAGCACACCGCAGTCGGCGAATCGGATGGGCAGCTCACGGTACGAGCGCTGACGGAAGTCGAACAGAAGCGACGCAGCGGGGCAATTCATGGGCTTGAGCGCGTACTCCTGACCCTCCACGTCGAACACGAACATGTTCTCCTTGTAGTGCTGGGCGTGGCCCGAGATGTTCCACAGCTCCATGTTGTAAATGTTGGGCGTGATGACTTCCGTGTACCCGCGCTCACGGTACTGCTCGCGGATGAACTTGAGCAGCTTAAAGTAGATGGCTGAGCCGTGCGGCAGCCAGAAGCCGCTGCCAGGACTCAGCGAGTGGAAAAAGAAGAGCTCCTCGCTCACGCCGAGACGGCGGTGGTCGCGTTTGGCGGCCTCAGCCTGGAAGTGCTTCCACTCCTTCATCTTGTTCTTGTCCGGGAACGAGATGCCGTACACGCGCTGCAGCGTGTCGTTGGTGGTCTTGCCGAGCCAGTGCGAGCTGGAGGCGCGCGTGACGGCCAGGGCCTTGATCTTGCCCGTGTGGGGCACGTGGGGGCCGCGGCACAAGTCAATGAGCGGACCGCAGCGGTAGGCCGTGGTCTTGCCTCCGTCCGGGATCTTGGTCGAGATGATCTGCGTCTTGAAGACGTTGTCCGCGAACATCTCGAGCGCCTCCTCCTTGGTCAGCACGATGCGCTCGAATTTCTGCTTGTCCTTGACGACCTTCTGACAGGCCTTTTCAATGACACTGAGGTCGCTCTCCGGGACCGTCTCCGTGCCCATGTACGAGTCGTAATAGAAACCTCCCTCCACGGGGGCCAATGGTCAAGTGCGCGCCCTTGAGCGTCTCCAGACTCTCGCCCAGAATGTGGGCGCTCGAGTGCCAGAAGACCATGCGGCCTTCCTGGTCGTCGAACTTGAGCAGCTCCAGTTTGCAGTCGCCAATGAGCGGCCGGAACACGTCCCAGAGTTCGGCCGCGTCGGCCACCGCGCCGCAGCAGGCGTCTCCGGCCTTGTCGCTGGCCTCGTTGCCGTCCACGTCGGCGGCCGTGACGCTGAACGGGTCTTCGGGTTTGCCTCGGTACGTCACGCGCGCCACGACGACCTGGTCGGCCAGGCCCTGCGAGATCCCGAGCGCCACGTCCAGCGGCGTCGTCTGCCACGCCAGTCCCTCCTTCACGGCGCCGTCCGGGAGCGTGATCTTGATGGGCGTCTGCTTGGCGGCCAGCGCCTCCAGCTGCTTCTTCTGCTCCGCCATGACGCGGTCGTACACGGCCACGCGCGCCGCCACGAACGGAGGGTTGGGCGTGAGCGTGAACGGGCCGCCGATCTTGGCCTCGCTGGCCGCGCCCGTCACCTTGGGGCCGCTCTCCTTGGTCAGACGCGTCTGCACGCGCGCCGACTCGCTGCTCATGGTCGGGATCTCTCTTGAGGGGGAAGGCGCCGATCGGATAATGGCCAATCACTGGATTTGGGGTAAGATGTTTGTGTTGCAAATTCAGAGCGGAGGTGCGTACGTGGCCAGCAGCAAAGCTATGCAGTCACAGACCTCCAGCAATCGACGAGCGGGGCCACAAGATAGTTCCAAGCACAATTGGTCTAGTCGATTTGGCTCTCTATCCTTTCATTTCAGACAGCGTAACAGAGCCCACTACCAAGCTCGCGGGGGGCGATCGGAATCGTGTGTGGGAGGGGAGGCAGGAACGGTAGGTGCTTTATGCAGCAGCCACTCTGTCCGCCCGTCCGGTTCGTTGCGATCGCGTCCTGCTGCAGTTGGCGCGGGGTCTGGACGTCTACAGCGACGCGAGCGCGAGCTGCGCCTGCAGCTGGCGGACCTTCTCCTTCAGCTGGACGTTCTCGCTGCGCACACCCTCGAGCTCCGAGTACGCGACGCGCAGCTCACCGTTGAGCTCCTCCTGCAGCGACTGGAACGACGCTAGCGTGTCAAACATCTTCTCGCGTCGGGACGCGAGCTCCAGCACGCGCGCGCGTAGCTGCTCCTTGTCCATGGCCTCCGTGATGATCCGCGTAAAGATGCTGAAGATGTCCGACTCATCTGTGAGAAAGAAGTATAACGTGAAAGGTTAGCATGTACGGAATGGTATGTCTGCAATACCGCAGAAGGCTCACCGTTTGCGTAGTCGTTGTCGACGATGTTGACAAGGAAGTACGTGTCGTAAACATGCTGGATCACTTCGCGCGAACGCGAGTCCTCAGGGTAGGCCGACGCCCACTGGGTCTGCCACAGCTCGAACGCCTCGTCCTTCCAAGCCGCGAACGAGTCCGAGTCCACAACCGTCGGTTGCACGATCTCCGTACCGGGGAAGACTCCCCACGTGACAGCCGTAACGCTGTGCAGTGGAGTGTTGCGGTGCTCCTCGCCCTGGCGGTTGAGGGCGTGGAACGAGAGCTGCGGGTAGTCGCGGCGCATGACCTTCACGAGGTGCGCCATCTTTTCGGGGGCGACGAAGAACTCCACGTAAGCCTTTTGGAACACAATACCGTCGTCACCTCCCCAGCCCACAGATGGGTCGCTGGAGGGGGCTCCGTTCACGCGCGGCTGACTGTTGATGGTCAAGAAACCGTTGGAGTTGATCCACTGGAGGTTCTCACGGATAGCAGCGCTCTCGAGCGACAACGCCTGCTCGCACCACGGCAGCTGCTTCACGTGCCCGTCAATGAAGCGAACAAACACGTTCCACACGTCCTGCTCGCTCTGGGGGTTCCCCATAGGTCAGCACGCTGAAGCTTCGGCCGCTTGAACGCGAGATAGTACTCAGATAGTTCACCATAGGCCGGACTCGTGCGATCTCCCCATCGTCCATTGGGGAACTCGTCCCACGCGGCAGTACGCGCAATGTAGCTAGCCTGCCGGTTCGACCAGAAGATCGGGCGGACTTGCTCACCTTCAATGGCGGAGCGCTGCAGCGTGGACTGCCACGGCAGCTCACGCTGGTTGCGCGCAGGCAATAATTGCAGGCCCTCCAGCACCTGCGTCACCGTGGTGGACAGGTTCATCGTGTAGAAGTGCAGGGAGTTCACACCGGCCGCCAGAAGTCGTTCGCACGTCTCGACCGCAAGTTGCGTGCCGTACCGACGTACAGCAGCGTCGTCATTCTTTATCGCGTCCAGTGCATTGAGCACCTTCTCGGGCACGCGGGTCTTGCACCAGCTCGTGAACTTGCAGAAGGAGCTGTAGTTCTGAATGGGCAGGTATCCGGGCAGAATGGGGATGGAGATGCCTGCATCCTTGCAGTCTGCGATCCACTGGATCATGTTGTCCACGTCGAAGAAGAACTGCGTGATGATAAAGTCTGCACCTGCGTCCTGCTTGGCCTTGAGACGCTGCAGATCCAGCGCGCGCGCCTCGTTGGAGGGCGGCAGGTCCGGATGGTTCCATGACTCCGTGTGCACCTCCGCGTAGCCCGCGCAGGCGATACAAAAGTAGTCTCCGTGCTCCTCTCGGATGAGTTTAATGAGGTCCACAGCGTTGCTAAGTCCGCCTTCTACGGGGGCCCAGCGGTCAGCGCCAATGGGCGGATCTCCTCGCAACGCCAAAATGTTGCGGATGCCCGCGGCGCGTGCGTTCTTGAGGATGCGCTTGAGCTCCTCCGTGGGCAAATGGCACGTGAGATGCAGCAGCACATCCAGCTGGAACTCGTTCTGGATGTGGGCGCCGATACGCAGCCACAGCGCCTCGTCCTTGAAGGCGGAGCGCCACGTGAGCGTCACGAACGTCGGCTGCAGCGCCAGCCCCATCTCCTCCACGCGCGTGAGCAGGTTGAACACGCCCGCGTTCGTCTTGGCGGGGAAGAACTCGAACGACACCGTGGGCCGCGCCGACGCGTCGTCCGCGCGCGCCGCGTACGCGCTGCGGATGGACTCGATGATCTTGCCCATACTCAGTTGGAATACGAATGGATGCGCGCCACACAAACACCGAATGTTGCGCAAATAAATTGTGGTGTGGTGGACACTATATGCAACATAGTATGTTCAACGTGGTTCAATTAGCGCGTTAGAACAGCACGTTGCTGAATTGGTCCTGGAGCAGCATCTGCAGCGAATCTAAGAGAATATAAGTCATGAGCTTAGGCACAAACTCGAGCAAGTCTTCCGGTGCCAAGCAGAACGCACCTGAGAGATCGTAGACGGAAGAAATCTTGCTGTCGAAGAACACGTACAGCTCGCGGTGCGACGTCTCCGATTTCTTGGCGAGCACCCAGCCGGCGTGGCGTGTACGAACGCAGATCTCACGGTTGCCCGCGTTGGAAACCTTGTGCAGCTCTGCGTGGAGGTCGTTCACAAGCGCCAGCGTTGACGACGGGAAATAGTGTGCCAGCAACTTGGCAGGCACCGGGAACAAGTCGTCCTCTTTGCTCTTTAGAAGCCGAGGCACGTGTTGCATCCGGAACGCTAAGTTGACGCGATTGATATACAAAAACAGTGGCAATGGGTGGAGGTTTGGCATGCTACAACAACCAAATCGTCAGTCTAAACGAATTGAGATAGTGTAACAACACGCGTACCTCTTTTCGGGGGCGAAGGTGGAGTTGTAGCGCGTGCATATGAGTTGCGCTAGGTTCTGGAACCGCTGATGGTTGTCGAGATACTCTTCTAATCGCTCCAGTGACGTTGCATTCAAGACGCTGGAATCTGCACCAACGTCCAGTTTATTTAAGCGGAGCAAGACCATCATCGTGAGATCTGCCTCATGCCACACCAGTACTCGATGTATTGCGGACGTAGGTGGTCTTACTGCAGATGAACTCGCGTCAGTCTTGTCATCGAGCGAGAAAATAGGTGGACTCCACACAGCTTCTGTTTCACTCACAGCTCTTCCTGATTGCGTCTCGCGAATTACATGAAGTAATTTCGAAAAGCAGCCATTTTTCAGCATGAAACCAGCATTGCGAAACGAGATAGAACGGGCTCGCGCCTTCAGCGCATTTTTCGCGCTTGCCGGGCTTGCTCCATTGCTCCTTGGACCCGCAAATCGGCTCGATGATACTGGGGAGTGCGAAGGTGACACAAACGGTGAAGTTTCAGCAGCAACACCAGAACGTGGGGTGGACGAAGATGCCAGCAAATTAATACCCCCAGATGAAGGTGGCCCTTCCGACAAAAAGGTCGACAGCGAGACTGGGTGCTGCTTGTGTAGTGAGCGAGCTGCCCTTCGCATGTGAGGGAGGCCGTCTTCTGTTTGAGAAACGGCGTCACATTCTGCATATGAGAGTTTACTGGACCAGACAGGAAGAAAAGTGTCCTCGTATGCGCTATTCATCCATAGCGTATTATCTTGTGCTGTATCAGGGTATATCTCGCCAATATCTTGGGTATCATTACCACGGAGCATGGTCATGCCGCGCTCTTCGCGAAGTCGAAGGAATTTATACAGCAAGTGCATCGTAGCAGTCCCAATTGAGTTCCACAGAAGATTACCTTTGTAAAAAAGCGCTGCGCTCTCCACTTCGTTTGCCTCTCCACTGGCGTGTGATGTCTTCAGCTCCATGTGAAAACCATTGACGAACGTTTGAAGCGCCAAAAATGTGGGTTGGTCCATTGGAAAGTATCCCAGTCCTTGTAGTTCTGAAAATCCATTTGTACCTCGAGCGTCCAAAGCCTGGAGCAGTGTGAGGAAAAAAGTCGGCACATTTTCTCTGCAGTCTTGATGCAGGTGATTGAGCTGCCAGTGCTTCCAGTTGTGCTTCTGCATCCAGCTTCTCTTTTTGTAAACTCGTTAGTACGCTGTCATCTTGCTCTCCGACATCAATGGGCTGGTTGTGAATGTGGGAATCAATTGCAAGCCGAAGCTTCCGAAGCCGCTTTCGCGTTGCAGCGATGGCCATTAGTAGGTCCATTCCATCAGTGTATGTTCGCGTCACTAGTGGAGTCTCATCATTCTTTGCGAGGGGCAGCCAGCGTAAATTACTGTGCAGTAGACAACAGTTCGTTATCTCAACAGCAAAAGCAACAACAACCAATTTGACTGCACTCACCTGTCAATGGTCCCGTGGAAGAGTCGGAACATGTCGTACATCTCCCGTATTAGAGCTTCATACGCTGCTCTTTGGTCTTTCTGTCCCATTAACATCAACAAAAGGTCAAACATCCAACTCGTCTCCGTCTAGAGATGCAAACCAGAAGATCTTTACCATTTGAACTGTCGGGTACACGCCCAGTGCCATGAAGATCTGAGGTTCCACTTCCAATAGAAAAAATTTCCTCTTGGAGAGCGTCACACTCGCCCACTCGGTCGTTCGTCTCTTGCTCACACGTCGCAGCATCCGAACGAACGTCAGCAGCCCCTGGACCAAGTGCAAACTCTGCAGCAGCTGCTCGTCATCGTCTCCTCCGTCCTGCGAGTACAAGACGCGCGCACAGAGTTCGTCCTCCGCCGCCTGCTCGTCGTCCGACCCCAGCGCCTCGTGCCACAGCAGCAGCATCTTGCTTCAATCTCGTTAAGTTCGCATTCATCCTCTTAAGGTCGAGTATCAGCTTAAGTCCGCTTCCTTAAGTGCGCATGGAGTCTTCCGCCATTCAGCATCTAAGCTTACAGTAACTATGGGCAAGAAGCGCGTGGACCGAGGCCCTCCGTCCCGTAAAGACCGCGGGCGTGGCAAAGGGGCCGCCCCGACCCGTGGGGAAGAGGAGAGCGAGACGAGCTACCGACGCCGCGCGTTCCCCGTGACGCTGCGCATGTGGGACTTCCAGCAGTGCGACTCGAAGCGCTGCACAGGGCGCAAACTCTGTCGCTTGGGCTATATCAAGAGCATGAAGCCTGGTGCGCACTTTCGTGGCCTGGTTCTGTCCCCTGCAGGGGAGCACATTGTGTCGCCAGCCGACCGAGAGCTCGTGGCGGGCACTGGCATCTCGGTGATCGATTGCAGTTGGGCAAAAGTGCAGGAGCTCCCGTACAAGCAACTGCGCTCGGGCGTGCACCGTCTGCTGCCGTTCCTCGTGGCCGCCAACTCGGTCAACTATGGCCGACCACACAAACTCTCGTGTGCGGAAGCCATTGCAGCTACGCTGTACATTGTGGGGCTCAAACAGGAGGCTGTTCAGCTCATGGACGAGTTCTCGTGGGGGCAGGAGTTCCTCAAGATCAACGCAGACTGTCTGGAGGCCTACGCGGCTTGTGAGAACAGCGACCAAGTGGTGGAGGCGCAGGTACGACGCGCTGTGTTGCTGGTAAAAGGTTGTAGAGGACTGTTGATGCTGACTGTGTGCTGTGGTGATGACTGTAGAATGCCTATTTGGCAGCCTGCCAGACGGAAAACGAAGAGCGGCTGCATCGAATGATGCTGCCGAGTTTGGAGAGTGAGGACGAGGAAGAAGAGGACGAAGAGGAGGACGAACCAGAGCTGGACCGCTTTGGTAACATTATTCCTCGTGAAAAGCCGGCAGAGACAGAGGAGGCTGTGGAGGAGCTGACGAAGGAGCAACAACTATACAAGAGCAAGACGTACGCGTACCAGAGCGAAGACCCGGACTCCGACGAAGAGGTGGCGAGCTTGACCAAGAACCTCCACGTTGCTGCAGATTCAGTCAAGAAGACGCAGGAGATGCGCGAAGAGTTGAGGCTTGCGCGTGACGTCGACGCGGCGAAGGAGGCGTATGCGTTTTCTTCTATGGAGGACGTCCATCGTCAGCAGGTTGCAACTGTTTGCCTTGAGAGGACTGCTGTGTCTGTGTCTGGAGATGCTGTGCTGCAGCTCTCCGAGTCGGTCTTCCACCAGTGGGCGAAGGATGCAGAGAATCAGCCAGCTAAAGCTGACACGGAAGCTTAGATAAGGTGACACAGGTTGCATTTCCTGCTGTGGTTATCTGACAGAAAGCTAACTGTAGTCTGTTTTTCGGTAAGCTTAGATACACGTACATACCTTAATACGCGTGCATCACCAGTCGTGTTATGAAGGCCGTCTCCGTCTCTACCCTTCGATTGGCGTGTACGGCGTGAAGAAGTCCTCACCCAGCCATTGACGGGTAAGTTTCGTGTACAGTGCTTTACCCTTCTCGAAGTTGGCAGCGTCGTTCACATCACCAGTTCCCTTGTACTTCGCCACCGCAGGGTACGGGTACACGGGGCGCGTTACCGTCGTAGCCGCTGATCCCGACGAAGAAGCTTCTGCCTGCAAGCGGCGCGTGGAAGTTGAGCCAGCAGGAGGGGCAGCAGCGGATCCCGACCCGGACTTCGTCCACTGGCCAAACTCGCTATTGCCCGTGTTGGTTGGTGTGCTCGTTTCAATGGCGTCGGGTGCAGTGCCCGACTCCACCCACTCCAGCACGGGAGTCACGAGATCGATAGCCGACGGACCTTCACCATTTCGACAGTGATGCACACCCGGAAGCAGGTACAGGCGCTCGAACTCGTTCAGGACATCCTTGCCCATGTGCTTTTGCAGAGCTTCTTGGTAAGCGATGGTCGTGCGTGGCGAAATGTGCGGGTCAGCCCATCCGTGCCAGAGGATAAGCTTTCCCCCAGCCTTGTGAAACTTCGAGAGGTCCGAGCTCACAGCGTCCAGCAGAGGGTGACGCGGTCGCAGTAGGTCAATGGTAGCGTTGGCGAACTCAAAATCGTCCAGGGTGTAGTTGTCGCCCGGGTACTCTTCAAGGATCAGATACTTGATGGCCGCCAGTGCTGTGTTGGTGCTCATGATATCGCCCGTGTACGAGTCCGACACGAAGACACCAGACCAAGCCAGCTCCGAGCCGTATTGCTCCTCACCAACAGTCAGGAATTTGCCGCTGCCAGCGTCCACGGGTCCAGTGTAAAAGTTTTTCACGGTGGCCACCTCCGCTGAAGTCAAACATGTGGAGTTATCGGTGGCATCTGCAGCGCACTCAATCGTCGACGGATCAAAGTTGCAAAGTCGAGGGTCCGACAACAGACCGTCCTCGACACCGTCAAGTGAATCACAAGCCTGAACCACGGCATCATGAAGGATCGAAACCCGGTCAGAGATAATCACACGGTTTCCGTCGTCGTCAGTGTTGCTTTGAGCAAGCCACCCGTGGTGAAAACTGTTCTGGAACGTGAACAGCATGGCGGGTGCGCCAGCGATGATCCCGTCGAAGTCGTTCGGGTACCGGATTGCCTCCATGACAGCCTCGCGACCTCCATCCGAGCAGCCGTTGAAGTACGAGTACGCCACTTCCTGGCCGTAATACGCCTTGATGAGTTTCTTGGCGGTCTGAGCCGTCTGGTGAACGGCCAAATACGCGAAGGCTTTCCGCTTGTCCTCGTCGAGACCGAACGTCCCATCATTACCACCAGCCATGTCGGTGGAGGCCAGCACGAACTCTCCGTTGCTTACTTCAGCGGACCCGTCAGCTGCACCGGGTTGAAGGCTGATGCTGCCGCATAAGCCACCGCATCCGACTTGCATATAGCGCTGCGTCCAGTTCGCCACAGGGAGCATGACCTGCCAGCCGACGGCATGAGGATACTCGCCCGTGACGGAGCAGTACGTGATGCCATCGCTGTCGGTCTCTTCAGCAGCAGTGATGTTGCTACCACTGCCACCAATCTCGGCGAGGTCGACAGCAAGTAAATCCGAACAAGCAGCGACTGGTTCCACGGGGGCAAGGCTCACGGCCGAGTCCGAGGATGTCTGCTCGGTGCTTGACTGCAGAGCGGACGAGGACGATGTCTGCTCCGCAGATGATGGCGAGGCTTTCAGGCTTAAGCCAGTCTTGAACTCTATCGCCGATGCATAGGCCAATGTACCGGCTGTGAGCGCGAGTGAAGCTGCAGAACCTCGGGTGAACTTCATCGTAGTCGTCCTCTGCTTGAGTGAAAGTGCTTGTGCGCGAGGTGGCAGATTGACGAGTGATTTCTAATTGATGGCGCGTTGATTTTACTGCAGTGGCTGGTGCATCGTGCATCATTGTGTCCGCAAATCCCACGAAACATTGACCAACGGACAGAGCCTCGTAGTTTTTCCTCATCGTCTCGCTTCTGTCGACGCATTCCTGTCCACTTTTAAGGCGCATCAACGATTACCCTCGACGATTACACCCCGCACGAGAACATCTGTTCCTCGCGACCGCTGAGATCTTCACGTTTATTCGAGTTTTCAGGAAAAGGGTTGGTTTTGCATTGTAGTAACTATTTGCACACACTCAAACAAAGTGTCAGGAAGTTAGTTGCATTCACGTCGAGTAAATATTCTTCTTGGTGCCTAAAAGTGTTTTGCTGAATTCGTGTTCCATGCCAGTACTGTAGTAGGACCAAGCAGCCCAGCCACGATCGTTGCCATCATCATTGCTGTCCATTTGACCAGCACGCCGCGTGCTGCACGCATCCCTGGCAGTTTGAGATCGTGAACAGGGCCGATTCATCATTTACGCTGATCGAGATGAACACAAGTGTTCTGTGTCGGAGATTTGACGATTGTATGATGATAGCCGGGCCGTACATGTATTCATTGGTGGCGGCCAACTTGGAGAAACATATTTTCATGTAAGCTTACCATCCAGTGGAGCGTGTGATCCTTCTCGCATCGTTGTCGACTCTTACTCACTATTGATAAGGTTTCTCTACGTCGATTAAATGAGGCAAGTGCTTGTGTGATCGACGCTCAGAACGCTCTGCCTGATTTCGTTGTGCTATTCCTCGCAACGACTCATTCCTAACAGTCCACGACGACGTTCCCATTAATTAACTCGCTCGATTAGAGCGCAAGGGTTGAAGCTGAGCGCTGCGGCCGAGGGCTCGAGATCGTAGACGCATCGTACAAGTGGATTTATATCTTACCGATCCGTGCAGGGGAACAATCAAAATGCACTACTCGTGTGCGTGGATGACTTTTCTCGCGGTTGCGGGACCGCATTATTTTCAAATCTTGACTAGCAGCAAGCGCGTATCCCTTTGCCTCGCTCACTAGAGTATCGAGGATAGCCGCTCACTTCTTAACTTCCATCGAGTCACTCGCATCAATATCAACAACTGGAGATGAAGGTTTCCTACGCCCCATTCATTGCAGCAACCTTGCTCGCCCAGTCAATCGCTCTCGCAGACGAGTGCATCGACGCCACGGCCAGCACATCCACGTCTGCAACCACAACTTCCACGACTTCATCGACAACAACTTCGGCTTTTGTTGACAGCGGAGAAAGCCTTGCAGTCGTGGAGCCGATCATCTCCTGCTCGGACTTGGCTTCGGTGGACCTCACTTCGATCGGAGGCAGCGGTACCAACATCACGGAGGCAACGGAGACCGAGGTGGATGGCGTGTCGTACTGCTACGTAGAAGGTTTTCTACCACCACAAGCAAAGTGGATGATGCGCCTACCGATTTCTACTTGGACACAACGTTACCTGCAAGCAGGTTGTGGTGGTTTATGTGGAGCTGACCAAGTCACCTTGTCTGTCGTTGCGGCTGAAGGCTCGGACCAATACGAGAACGGACACTTCGCCGTTGCTACGACCGACATGGACGGTGGATCTGACGGCTCGTTCGCTTTGGACAAGGACGCCTTGATTGACTTTGCGTATTTGGCGGTGCACAACACGGCAGAAGTCGCAAAAACGCTCATCAAGCAGTACTACGGCCAAGAACAAGCGTATGCCTACTTCAACGGTTGTTCCGATGGTGGTCGGGAGGCTGTCATGTCTGCACTGCGGTACCCGAACGACTTCAATGGTATCGTGGCTGGAGCTCCAGCATTCCTGTTCCAGTTCCAGAACAGTTTCCACCACGCCTGGATCGCTCACAGCAACTTGGATGCCAATGACGATCCGATCTTCAATCCATCGCGGATTCCAATCCTGTACGACGCTGTCATTGCTGCGTGTGACCCATTGGACGGCGTGGAGGATGGTCTTCTCAGTGACCCTCGTGCCTGCTCCTTCGACCCAAGAACCATTCAATGTGCGGATGATGCCAACCATTCCACTTGCTTGACGGCTGCCGAAGCCCAAGCGGCCTACGATTTCTACACCGGTCCGACCGACGAAGCCAGTGGTGAGCATTTGACCGTGGGTGAACTCCAATACGGATCTGAAAACGCGTGGGTTGGCGTCGGTATCCCCGCTACGGATGGAGGAACTGTTGCCAGCGAAGCAATTGCTCTGTCGGCACTGCGCTACCTCATTTTTGAAGACGCCCCCGGAGCCAACTATACCTTGAACGACTTTGTATTTGCCAACTCGACCATTGATCTACTGAGACCGCACCACCCGTTCCTCGATGCCGTGAGCCCGGATCTGTCTCCGTTCCGTGAAGCTGGTGGCAAGCTCATTCTGTGGCATGGTTGGGCTGACCAGCACATTTCACCTCGCACCACCATCCAGTACCATGAAAAGCTGATCGACACCATGGGAGCTGATGCCGTCCAGGACTTCAACCGCATGTACCTTTTCCCCGGTGTGTGGCACTGCGGAAGTGGTGAAGGCATGTCGTCCTTCGACTTGTTGACTCCGATGCTGGACTGGGTGGAGGCTGGTTCGGCTCCGCGCGAGATCATGACGTCAACGGAAGAGACTGGCTCCGAGTCGGGTTCCTCCAGCACCACGTACCGCACGCGTCCGGCGTACCCGTATCCGTCTGTGGCGAAGTACTCTGGGTCGGGCGACGTGAACGACGCTGCTAACTGGGAGGAAGGCGACGCGTTGTACTCGAATTTGACTGCGTACTGGCTGGGCGTGGACTTTTTCGACGTCTTCACCCCCGTGATGGAGCCGTAAGAATTTCCATGAGCGTATGGCTTGTCCATTTCATTTTGATAGGAGATGCATCAGCATTATCTCTGGTTGTGTTAATCTTGCTAACAATTGGACTTACTTGCCATCCATTTTACAATTTGTGAGCAAGACAAACTGACAACTGCACTTCTTAGGTCGTCGAACTAGTATGAGCCAACTTCACTCGCTTGGAATATCTGAGCATAACGCAGAGATGCAAGCCACATTTGTGCTGTGAATGGTGGTGATTCCTGCTTTTCACATCGCTCGCTTTGGTGCGTTCGTGGTTCGAGCCGCAGCCGAGTTGTTTGTTGCAGGGTTCGACCTCACATTCATCTGATGTTTCTCGAAGGTGGTGATCAGGTGCGACAACGGTTGTCTGCCCAAGCAGCCACCCACGTTGAAGACTTTGATGAGAGATTTTGGAGCATTCCGGGGGTACGACAAGGCAAGGCCGACAAGCAGCTCAAAAGCCGAGCACTGCTCGCCCTCACTTCCTCACTTCCTCACTTCCCAACTTGCAGCGACCTTCACACTCGACCACCACTCTGACAACTTCAACTTGAAGTCATGCCCCCCGCCGCCCCAGTCGCCACCACCAGCAACGGAGCTCCGATTCCACCCGCCGGCCTCACTGCCTCAGCAACCGCTGGGTCTCGCGGCCCCATTGTGCTGCAGGACTTTGCGCTGCTCGACCACTTGGCCCATTTCGACCGCGAACGGATCCCCGAACGCGTGGTGCACGCCAAGGGCGCAGGAGCTTTCGGATACTTCGAGGTCACCCACTCCACCGCCACCAAGTACACGAGTGCCAAGCTCTTCTCGTCCGTGGGCAAACGCACCCCCATCGCCATTCGGTTCTCCACTGTCGGTGGAGAATCGGGCAGTGCCGACACCGTACGAGACCCGCGCGGCTTCGCCATCAAGTTCTACACGGAGGAAGGCAACTGGGACCTCGTGGGCAACAACACGCCCATCTTCTTCATCCGCGACCCGATCCTCTTCCCAAGCTTCATCCACACGCAGAAGCGTCTGCCCAGTACGCACCTCAAGGACGACAACATGATGTGGGACTTCTTCTCACTGCGACCGGAGACGCTCCACCAGCAAACGTTCCTCTTCTCGGACCGCGGGATCCCTGACGGCTTTCGCCACATGAACGGGTACGGCAGCCACACGTTCGTCAACGTGAACGCCCAAGGAGAGATCACGTACGTCAAGTATCACTTCAAGACGGACCAAGGCATTCGCAACCTGCCAGTGGTCGAAGCGGCCGCGCTCGCGAGTTCGGACCCCGACTACGCCATTCGAGACTTGTACACCGCCATCGAGCGTCAGGCCTTCCCCACTTGGACGCTGTACATCCAGACGATGACTCCCGAGCAGGCAGCAGTGGAGACGGTGAACCCGTTCGACGTGACCAAAGTTTGGCCGCACAGCTCGTACCCTTTGCAGGAGGTTGGTCGTCTCGTGTTGAACCAGAACCCGAAAAACTACTTTGCCGAGGTGGAGCAACTCGCCTTCTCTCCGTCGCACATGGTGCCGGGTATTGAGCCCTCGCCTGACAAGATGCTGCAAGGGCGTTTGTTCTCGTACCCGGACACGCAGCGTCACCGTCTTGGACCAAACTACCAGCAGATTCCCGTCAACAAGCCTCTCAATGAGCCCCAGACGTACCAACGCGACGGATTCATGACAGTCAACGGAAACATGAACGACGCCCCCAACTACTTCCCCAACAGCGTGGATGGACCATTGGAAGCTGCTACGCTGCGCTATCACGCGTACCAGGGCGATCACTCCGTGGTGGACAAGTTTTCAACTGCCGATGAAGACAATTTCTCGCAAGTGGCGGACTTCTACCGGAAGACGCTGGACGCTGCTGCCCGCGAGCGTCTGGCTGACAACATTGCAGGGTCACTCGTCAATGCGTCCAAGGCAATCCAAGCTCGTGCGGTTGCTAACTTTTCCAAGGCAGACCCTGACTATGGACAACGTGTTCAGGAGAAGCTAGACGCTCTTGAACAAAACAACTCGCTTAAGCAGATAAACAAGGAACGTGCAACGGAGCCTCTGAACCCGCCACGCGCAGCTTTTAAGGTGGAGGCGGCGTAGGCGGATGACACTGAGTAGGAGTTTGCACAGATAGTACTCAGCGTTCATTGAATCGATTCCTCTTTTGCATATCGTCAACTTTGCCCCGTCAGATATCACAAAGAGCCCAATCACTTGATGCTAGTTGTCACATGGAATAAGCTTCACTGGTCTTCATACTGGAGCGTCATTTTCCGATCCAATCAAACTCAAAAGTAAAGTCCGCTCCTGAAAGCACAAACAATTGCAAACACACGTCAGAGTTAACCCCAATCCAACAAACCGGAATGAAAAACATCATACCAAAGTGCTCCACTCGAAACGCCAACGTGATCAGCACCCAAGTTGCGATTTTGTCTTGCACCAGCATCATCTGTGTTTCCAGTACGAAAGCCAATTGGTAAACTGCATTCAGACCGCAATTACGCTTCATGACTATCGTAAGCATAACGAAAGATATTGTTTCCAGTAACCCGAGAGCGAATACGCTGAGTATTGTGGGGTTGACGTTACTAGTCGTCATGCCTTCCAAATCCAAGTGATATCGCAAGTTCGGAAGCCGCACCATGATCAGCACAAAACATCCGTAAAACACAGGGACGACAAACTCCAAATACTCTGTTAAAACCATGCACTCCGATGTAAAAAGTGATTCGAGTGCTTCATGGATAATCAAAGAATTCTGGCGGGGTGGTGTGGGAACGGTGCTTTCAGTACGCGCGATAACTTGATTTTTAGCAAGGTCTACAGTACTTGGGGTCGTAGTTGCGGATACAAACGGCTGAATTCTCGCTGAGCGACTGAACCTCACTCCTGTGTTTGGTGTTGGTTGGATGCTGACAATTTCTTTGAAAACGGTATCCTTGGAGCGAAGTTGTTCATCACGGGAAAGTCTTTTAGAAACGAGCTGCTTTGAATTGTGATCAATTGAGACTTCGGCGATTGAGTTGATCAATTTTCTCGCCGAGTCAGATAGAACGTATGGAAAAGTAGAGCGCACTCGAATTCCTCTGCCTGCGTTAGTTCGCCAAAGCTCCGGTTTACAACAAAGCGCAGAGATGGAGGCCACCAAATTTCCTTCATCTTGTGCTCCAATACTCTCTTGAAGCCGAGTCAAAACTGTGTTGGTGTGGTGGTGTAGGTTGTACAGACAGAATATGGCTTGACAAAGGTCAACCGTTGCCATGGTGACTACCGTCGTCAGAGCCGAAGCTCGCTGCATGCATGTGGCGACATACAGGGCGTTACAAAATTCAGCGGTGAAGATCACGGCCTCGGGCATCAGATCTTCCAAGTGTGTGCATATCGACAGGAGGTATTTCATGAACATTTTTATCAGCGGAAGCAAGAAAATCACAGCCACCTTGTAGTTTGTTTTACTTGCCGCAGTGAACAGAGTTTGGTTTTGGTAGACTGGGTACACACAGTGATCATGAGTCCTTGGATACCGATAAACGCAACATACTTGACGAGTTGGCTTCTATCAGCAGCAATGCCATGAAAAAATTGTCGACCAGCGATGAGGCGGAAAGATGCTATCAGAAGAGCATAAAAAACCGGAAGTGCCGAAATCATTATGAACGGAATCGGAAAGACCACCGCAGTGGATATAGCGATAGTTACAACTGGAAACGTGACACCAACGCAGCAGAAAATTAGGAAAAGCTGGAGATAAGTAAACTTGACCCGGTCCACGTAGAACTGAGCTTGCACTGCTGCAGTGTAGGCGACTACGCCCGTCACAAGCCCCACTCGAATCCAAAACGCACAATTTGCCATCGCGCCTTTCTTCGGGTCCTGCAGCGGTATCAATTCCTGTGCTAGTACAACCATCACAATAGGAAGAGGAGTACCCAAACAGACCAACGCAGCTCGAAGAGATGTCGTTCGAGTATACTCCTCCAAAGCTAGCAGACGTTCCAGTGAGTATGTACCACCTCGGTGGCTCACCTGCAACTTAAACCATGATCGAACAAGTCTTTTTCCCCAGAAGATAACCCAACTAATGTACGAGTTTGTGTTGGGAGAAGAGGAACGCTCGACCATTTTGCAAAGTGACTTCAAAAATATACTTGGGGAGAACGAGCCACGGATTCTAAAACAGCAACTCAAGTGTACTTACCAAACGTCTGTATTTGACTTTGCGTCGGCACTTAAGACCTGCCTCTGTGGTTGGGATCCATTTCATCAAACTCCATGACGTATTATCGCATAAATTTATATGCAAGTTCGCTTTGGGTCATCAATAAAAGCTGGTAGAGATGATTGGAGCTTCCATGGAGGGGCTGAGTTTCTCCAGCACCTTTTGACCCATGTCGGCATCCTCGAGTTTCTGCAGGAGTTTGGCATTCAAGTGCTTTTCACGGCTGTTCATTAGCGTTCGAGGTAGATGCAAAGGTGACATGGGCTGTCCCTGCCTCTGCTCGGCCATTTGGACGATCAGTTTTTCTTGAAAACTCTTGTTCCGCTGACGGACACCTCGCACCTGGCGCTGTTGAGCTTCAATGGCAGCTCGGCCTTCTGCATGGTACTGACGGGCAAATGTCAGATCATCTTCGACTTCTTGACGTTCGCGCTGTTTCTTCTGGGCTCGCTGTTCAAGCAAGAACTGCTGTCGCTCGAGAGCTTCTTTGTGTCGCGCTTCCTGGGCTTGCTGCTGCTTCAGTAACTCGGCAGCGTCTTTTTTCTTTTGATATTCCTCGACGCGACGCTCGTCTTCCAGTGTCTTTTGCCTCATTTGAGCCTGCAGGTTTGTAGCGATACCCAGTTGCTGTTGGTCGCGACGCTGCAGATTTGACTGGAGTCTACGCATACGCTCTTCGTCTTCTCGAGCAAGCCGGCGCGCGTACGCCTCCATCAATTCAACATCTTCTTGGTGCTCTTGGAGCTTCACTCGACTTTTATGCTGCTGCACGAGTGCATTTTCAGCTTGCAGCTTCCTCATGCGAGCATGTTCCGTGTCGCGCCGGCGTCTTGCATCGGTCTCCAGGCGCTTGAGCTCAGTTTGCACCCGTTCCACTTCTGCTGCTTCATCCTGTTTGCGTTGTGCCTCACGCTGCTCCAAAGCAAGTTTTTGCTGTCTCAACTGCTCGTCCCGCTCTAGACGAACCTTCATGATGCTGTCATGCTGTCGCTGCTGCTTGGCGCTCTCCTGGTCTCGCCACTTACCCAGATCTTGGAGCTGGTGTTGAAATGCCTCATTATTCATCACCCTCTCGCCATCACGACACTTTACCTTCTCCTGCTGCTGGGCATCGAGCCAAGCTTTTTGCATCCTCTTCTTCTCCAGCACTCGAGCCTTCTCTTTCTCCTGATCACTCTCAAACTCCACAAGTGTGAGAGCATTTAGCAGCACCCACTCGTCCTGGCCTTTGAGACCTTCCAAAGGAGCGGATGGTCCTCTAGCTCCAGTCTCCGTTCCAGCATTTGCAGCAGTTCTTGCAAACTCTTCACCTGCTCGAGCAGAATTCGCTCCTCGGTGGTCGTTGTTGCTGCCTGGTTGCTTGCTCTTTTGACGCTCGAGACTCATCTTCTTGATCACAGCTTCCAGAGCCACAATGTCCGCTTCCATTACCCGCTTCTGCGAATGTAGCAAAAGTCTGTTGGCCATCGTAGCAATGGACGACGCGAAGGTCGGATCATGTTTGGCGTATTTGGCCGTGAGTTTCGCCGTCAGAGCGTCCGCCACCGCTTGTCGTTTGTCGCTTTTCACTTCCTCCTGTAGAATCGTTTTCAGGTTAGTGGATTGGTACGAAAGTTTTTAGGTTTTGAAATGGTCGACGTACCCGTAGCAAAAGAGTCACAGCTTTGGTCCGGTTGGTCATTCCTGGCTGTTTGAGCTTCCCATTCGACATCGAGCGCTTGTCCATGACGATCGATTCGTACTTGGTCTGGGCAGGAAAGGAAATGCTCGATGGTATGGCTGTGCGTGTGTATTTTCGATGGTAGTGGGAAAACCAGGAATAGCGGACAAGAGTTTGCTATTTTCAAGAACCTGTGACGTGTGTTTGTTTGCCACGAAGGACAAGTCCTTGGATGAAGGAACTGTAGACGTCGTCTTAGCTTCTAGGATCGTTGGTCACTAAGCTCACTTCCTACAATTGGTGAAGAACTTAGGCGATCTTGGCTCTCTTGACGTCGGTCAATTGGCGCTTGGGCATGGGAAGCAGTACACTGGTCTGGGCCTTGTACTCCTGGTATGCCTTGGTCTCACCCCAGCGTTCCTCCGCCTGCTTCTCGAGCGGTGGGATGCCCGACACCGTAAAGAGCAGCAGCATCAAACGTCGGACTGACAGCAGCCCAGCACTGCAGCGCGAACGTCGGTAGCGTGTGGGCCGTGACGAGAAAGACACCGACCCACATCATGATCTCTCCACAGTAGTTGGGGTGGCGACTGTAGTGCCACAAGTCGCTCTGGATGAACTTGCCCTTGTTGTTCTCATTGCGACGTAACTGAGTCTTCTGGTAGTCGGCCGTCACCTCCATGAGGTATCCGACCACCCAGAGACCGGAGCCGACCACATCGAAAGGCGACACTTCCGGGTCGTGCGCTCCGTGAGCGAGTGCCAATAGCACGGGCAGCACCGTGAGCAGCACCCAGAGGCCCTGGATATTCCAGACCGAGAAGAACCGCAGCGGGTTCACGCGGATCTCGACGAACCGCTTGTCCTCGCCGCACTCACTGATGCGAAGGAAGAGGAAGGCACCGAGACGGATGCACCAGAGCCACACGAAAGCGGCGAGCAACGAGCCTCGCCAGGAAATGGGTCCGTTGTTCGTGTAGGCTAGCAGAGCCAATAGTGCGTACGTGAAGGAGCCCGTGACATCCAGGAAGCGCTCGGTCTGCTTGGGGACGGCGTAGAGTGTTGCGACCCATTGGATGCCGAAGCACACCAACGCGTAGAACTGCAGGTCCGTGTAGTACGCCACCACCGACGCCAATGACTCGCTCACCACCGTCCCGACGACGTTGCGTAGGAACCCCATGGAGATGAAGAAGGACGAGAGACTTTGAGACTTGAGTGCTCGAAGGCGAATTCGGAAGTGATAATTGATGTTGACACGGAGTCGGTGGTCTCACGTAGCGGAGTTCGATCCTGTTCGTCGCGGGGGATGTACGAGAGAGAGGTGGTCACTACGGAAGCAGTTTCCGCCATCATTCTAATCACCAGAGGACAGACAACCCGTCAACTACATATACGTGTGCATTGAACATTACTATCCAGCGGATCTCCTTTGGCAGAGACCTACGCGATCTTGGCTCGCTTCGGCTCGGGCAGCTTGCGCTTGGGCATGGGCACCAACACACTCGTCTGCGCCTTGTACTCTTGGTACGTCTTCAACTTCCCCCAACGCTCTTCGGCTTGCTCCTCGAGCAACGGGATCCCCGACCGGAAGATGATCAGCAGTGCCATGAACGTCGGACTGACGGCAGCGCCACACTGCATGGCGAAACTGGGCAGCGTGTGAACTGCCACCAAGAAGACTCCGATCCACATGATGATCTCACCGAAGTAATTGGGGTGGCGGCTGTAGCTCCAGAGCCCCGTACGGATGAACTGCCCCTTGTTGCGCTGGTCGTGGCGGAACTGGGTCTTCTGGTAGTCCGCCGTGACCTCGATGATGTAGCCGACGACCCACAGCGTCGTGCCGATGATATCGAGCGGCCTGACCTCCGGGTCGTCCACGCCGTGCGTCACGCTAAGCAGCACGGACAGCAACGTGAAGAAAACCCACAGACCTTGGATGTTCCAGGCGGCCAGGAAGCACAGCGGGTTCACGACGATGTCGGCGAAGCGGGTGTCGACGCCGCACTCGCAGATCCGCCAATACAGGAACGAACCGAGGCGTACGCACCAAAGCCACACGAACGAGGTGAGCAGAGTGTCGCGCCAGGACACCGACTCGCTCGTGAGGTAGGCGAGCAGAGAGACCGTCGCGAAGGTGGTGGAGCCCATGAGGTCGAAGTATCTCTCCGTCTTGTTGGGGATGCCGTAGAGTGCTGAGAACCACTGGATCCCGACGCATACACCTGCAAAAAGCTGCAAGTTCGTCACGTAGCCCACTGCTGCCACCAACGAGATGCAAGTGAGGAGCTCCCTCAAGTCTTGCGAGAAGCCCATACTTGTCGAGTGTGAGAAAGCTGAAGCTTGCGGCCTGCGAAGAGAGTTGGAGAATGATGCAGACGTGGAGATCGGCCCTGGGTCTTCATTGAAGACTCTTCCATGCGCTGCAACTTGCAGTGACGTTTGCTGGGACGTTCCTGCATCTGCCATGAATTGCTGTGGCCCCAGTTAACTCCCGTCCGCCAGCACTGCGGAGACGCGCATGAATACCAATACAGCATGTGGAAGGTGATGGCAGTCATGTGCTGGTGCATTTGCACTCACCCCCTAGCAACTGGTGTCCAAACCGCCGAAGTTGGTGGGCGCAGTTATATTGGTGCTGAAGTCCTGCTGACGCAAAGCATCATGACAGCGAAGCAATCATGTCTGTCTTGTACAGGTGAACCCACATCGTGGTGTGACCACGACTTCCGTGAACGCACACGGAGCTCGTGGCCTTCGTTGAGCCACCACGACTTCCGTGAACGCACACGGAGCTCGTGGCCTTCGTTGAGCCACCACGACTTCCGTGAACGCACACGGAGCTCGTGGCCTTCGTTGAGCCACCACGATTCATCCATGACACACTCTCGGATTTCCGTCAGGGAGCTATTGCCCCTCAACTCTGGGATTCAATCGATTCGGAGGTGGTTTGCGGCTTGTGACGGCCGCGTGGATCAGTTGACGCAGAAGAATTGTGAGCAAGCAAAAGATGAATCGACAGCGCTGCATTGTGAGGTGAATACCCCAAACAAATCAAGCATTCCTGCCCCCTAGCTCTGGGATGTTGCAGCCCCATAGCTGATGGCGACAGGCTTCTTGAGCAGCAACTTGTCGTCGGCGACGTACACACCCGCAAAGAATCACCGCCATCGTATAGCGGTGCATTGCCCCAATGTAGTCGGCGCCAGCGTCTGAGGTGCAAAAAGCTGCAAGTCCGTCACCAACGTGTCGGTACCATCAACTGGGTACACATCGCGTCTGGCCCTGCGTTTCTCCTGCGAATAAGGAATAGAGGATTAGGCAAAGTTTAACAAACGCATAAGGCTCAGATTAGAGCTCCGACTCGACGTCTTGTAAAGACGGAAAAGTCCAAAAAAATCAGATCCAAGCGAATTCGACGACAACCAAGGTACTCAGTACAACATGTACTAGATAAAATGAAAATGGGAACGGAAAATCACGATTGGGCCCGGGAAGCGCAGCGCCAAAGTCCACGACAAATTTGGCAATACGACGGATTCTTGACGGACTACCAGAGATGGACAATTTATCGCATCTGTACCCGAACGCTTAATCTGTATCATGGCGGGTGGCCTGAGAATCGCCAATGCTCGTACGAGAAATGTACAGCTTCGCCTGAAACAATAGAGCACATAGTGTGGGAATGTAAACGATCATAACGAGCCTGGACGAAATGGATTCCATTCTGGCTAGGCCACTACCCTGCCCGAAAAGAAGTGAGGAGGCTAATACCGTTCTTAGCGTCAAGAATTGCACCACCAGTAAGTCCTGACTTCTATGAAATGGCAAGAAAAACAGTGCCGGAATGGACAAAGGGGCTCGATGAAGCAATGCAAGTCTTATGGAGTATTTGGTCAACGGGGACACAATGCATGTTGTGGAGAATTCGCAACAAAGAAATATTCGAACACGAACGACTTCACAGTAAGCAAGTAGAAACAGCAGTGTGGACCGCGTGCGATTTCCAGACAATGGCGGTGATTGCAGCGTGGACGTCGAAGAAAGAAACCTTTGTGAAGGGATTCCATTTGGATCAATGCTACAGCGTGTTTAAGGAATCACAACCTCATGAGAAGCCAATATTTCAGCAGATGTGGGTGATCCAATTCCATCTCGTCAGAAAGCCAACAGGAGTGACCGGGGTATGGATACTGTTGGGACCAGATGACGATGTCGAAACTGGAATACCAGCAGCAGGAATCCATGCGAAAGACAACCCGCAAGACAGTGGAGAATTAATCGAAGAAGCCATATTCGCAGCACTGGAAGAAATCCGAAAACGAACAATCGAAAGCACGGTGCTTATCATCCTCCGGAGTCCAATTCCAGCTACCCAGCGCCCACAGCGCCCCGAAATATTTTGTGGATTCAACTCGTACATGTGGGAAACCGCCAAGCTCAAGGACACAACAGCAACCGCCAAGATAATCAAGATGGCCACGTCAAACAAGATTGCTCCAGGCAAATATGAGTTTTCGAGCCTACCGCCACGTCTCCAAGAATGGTTACGCAGCAAATGCATCCGACAGGAAAGCCCCAGATGGCCTCCCGACAACTCCAATATTAGGCAAAGCCTACAAAAACTACAGGACTCTATAGTTAATTCATAACAAAATAGAGATTCTCTGACCCCCCGGAAAAGTCCAAATGCCGCCAATCTGGCTGCCATTCGGGAATTTCTCGTTATTATGCCCTAATTGCAGGGGTTAAAATGGAGAGCAATAGTGCTTCTGGACTCGAACGACGTTCCAGCTCACATGGTGCCGGTTGTTCCAGCAAAGAAGCTCCTGTATGTCGCTGTTGTTGTCTGAACATGAGTTGTGAGTCGGCCGCAAGCAGGGTTGGAAAAGTTTTTTTTTTTGGTTAATGGAATAAAGGGATTTTGGGGCAACCCATCCACCCAAGGCCATACTTTTTGGAATATGTAGAATATATCGGATAATGCTGAATGGCTCTCTACAGCAGCTAGGAGGTCTTATCCTAGGCAAGGGTTTCTAGCTGACGCTGCGTCCGGTTGCGTGCTGCAGTAAGAAATACATGTTAGTCTAGCGTGCAGAGCCACATTGATAACTTGCAACACCATACCTTGCATACGCCGTGACTGCCGCGTTGGGCGTTCTCGGCGTAGCTGGCGGCGCCTTCCACGTGTCGATTGAAAGTCCCACACCAACTCTCGATTGGCAGCATCGAAGCGTGCTGTGAGGTTTCGCGGAATGTTTTCTAGCGGCTCCCATGTAAGGTCAATATAACCTTCCCACTGGATCAAGTAGAAAACTGCTTGGTTAATCTGCCGCTTTGCCCACAACCGGCGTACCACGTGCGAGTCTGCTGCAGGGCTTTCCGGAGCCGCGATGAGAGCCCCTCGCGTAATAAGGCCATCATCACCGTCCTCTTCATGATCGCTGCCAACGGTTGCAGTTGGCTCTAAATGTGGAGCAGGGGCATTTGGCTCCCCGAAATGTGAGAAGCGGCCATCTCGGCGACTAAATTGCGCGGCGTGTCGTTGACGTGCCGACAGGGGAGTCATGGCTACACAAGCTGGTCTTCAGACGAAAGTATAATAATGATTCTCTTTAATTTGCTGGCGTCTGACACCACTTTTGTATCAAGACTTATGCGTTTTATGTGCGTCTGTGCGCGCACGAATTCGTTTTACCCCTGGCGACTTTTCGATACAAATCCCTGTTATTTTGGATGGCCTTTCGAATCTGTTGGCGCGAGACGCACACAAAACAATACCGTGAAACACAAAACTCAATACCGGATCACACTTTGGTACTGTGCACTAACGAGAAATGCTGCGAGCTGAAGGAGAAGAAGCGCACCAGAATTTAGATGTAAGGTCACCTGAAGAAGCTTCTGTGCATTTAGATCGCGTACACCCTCAATGACATACCAAGCCTACTCGTTGATGTTAAGTAAGCTGGGTTTGTACTGTGCTATCGCTCACACATTTTTTACTGATAATACTCGCGACAGTGATGCTAAGCTATGTGTTTTGGCTCGCTGTACGCCGATTTTCACGAATTCCATTCAGAAAAGTGGACCATTTGAGCTGATTCTTGCGCCGTTGGCGATTTGTCGGAGTGACATCGCTGGTAGGAAGACTCTCCATCACACTTTGAAGCATTTTACGCGCCTGCTGAACGCTCGGAGTTGCTCGTAATTGATAACGGATAGCGTGCTGAGATTATGGATACGAACCCGAATCCATAAATCTCAGCACGCTATCCGTCTTAAGCGTCCTAAGCCCCCCACGATTGCCCTAAAAATCATCATCTCATAGCGCTCCAAGTACGTCACCACTCAAGACAGTTCTGCGGTTCTCACACTATGTAGCGAATTATTCCACGACTGTACATCTTCAAAGTCTTCTCGATGGCATGGTCTTTGACAGCTTTCACCTGGCTGTAAAGGTCGAACGCGTCCGGATCTGCTGCCATGGTACTGTTCCAAAGTCACACACCAACTTATGTTCCAAAAGTCACACACCAACTCGACTAAGTGCGGGCACAAGATTGTCAAACAAATTCTTGCTACATATGAGAAGCACGCAGCATTTGGGTTCCACTCTTTATTAATACCTTTTTTTAAGAAGCAAAAATACATTTATCGATATTTTTATTTTCGAACAGCCATTTTCGTAGAACATGGCTGCGCTTCGTCTCATATTTAGCCTGTTTCTCTTCGACGACAAGGCAACTTCAATATATCTTTTAGAATGCATCGTGGTTGTACGAGACCTCAAACCAAACGTGCCCACCGATACTAGAGCACATCAAGGCTCTACAAAAAGGTTATCGGTCCAGAATCTTTATTGTTTCCGTATTGGAAGTGTTATGAGTCTCGCCCGCTGTCTCGCTCACTGGATGCTGCACGGGCGAATTGACATATGCAAATTAGGAATGCCCTACCTACCCTACTTGTAGCTATTCTTCGCCGTAAGAGTGCTTGCAGTACTCAGTAGTACTCGTAGTCGGCATCCTCGTTGTCAACGTCCTCCTCTTCACTAACGTCTGCCAAATCGTCGATCATCTCGTAGAAATCAAGCTCCTCCTTGTCAAAGTATTTCGAGTTGAAGAACAGGAAAACCAGTTTTTCAACAGACTCGCATCGGAGACGGTTGCGCGCTTGGGAATGAACGAACTTATGAGCCGAAAAGTTACGTTCAGCCGCAGCACTCGAGCTGCTAGTCGCAAACACCACACGTGCGACTTCGCGCAACAGAGGGAACTGGGAAAGCCCATTCCAGAACTGGAACACGCTCAGCTGTTTCTCGTCAATGAGCTTGACTTCGATGGTGTATTTGTGCGCCGTCCCAAGATACTTGATTAGCTCCAGCATTGTTGCCTCTTCCTGGTCGATTCCGTGCCACTGAGTTATAAAGTCTTTCACCTGCTTTCGCGTCTCGTCGTCCATGCCTTGACCGAGATATCGTGGATCCAGCAAGAATGCTACGCCGTGCGCGTCCCCATAGATGAAGTTGAATCGTTCCTTGAGAATCTGGCTAATTTTCCCCAGATCTCCAATCGGAATCGACAACTTGTTGAACGGCTTGGGTAGCTCCAGAAACATGTGATACACATCTGACGCGGGCTTCGAGTTTTTCTCAACCGCCTTCTGAAAGGCAGAGAGCACATCGAGAATTGCAATCGCCTTCTCCAACAGCTTCACTAAGTTTTTTGCAACAACAGTGTCGTAGGCATGACGGCGCTTGGCCTTCTGCTCCTTGGTACGGCCGCGGAGAAACTCACATGACGTGACAAAAGCATGGAGGATCTTCTCCGACTTAAGCACCGAGGAAAAGCACCCTTCGATCGTTCCCCAGCGAGTGTCTGCCGGAAGTACGAGCATCGGCTTCCCTTCCATTTGCTGCAGTC
Organism: Phytophthora sansomeana; assembly: GCA_032158285.1. Lineage (NCBI taxonomy): Eukaryota > Oomycota > Peronosporomycetes > Peronosporales > Peronosporaceae > Phytophthora > Phytophthora sansomeana. The sequence continues at coordinate 73,875 of JAPDHH010000258.1, forward strand.
GCTTCAGTTCGAACCACAACTGCTGGTTCTTCTTGAAAAATCGCACCAGTTTCCGGCAATCTTCCTCGAGTTTACCCAACCATGGCAAGCGGTGAACAAGATCTTTCACTACCAAGTGAAGTGCGAAATACAGCCGTGGAAAAACATTTTCGGGTGCTTATGCTGCAGCTTCGACCAAACCAACTCGTTCGTAGCAGTGTTGTCCGTCACCACGGCTGCCACTTTGACGAACGAGAGCTTTGCCAAGATACGCTCAACATCGGAAGCAAGGAAAGGTGCGTCATGCGAATCAGAACCGGTGTACACCGACTCAACAAACATTGTCATGTATTCGAAGACCAGCATGTAGTTGGTCACTGCCTTCCCATTGATGTCCGTCCACGCATCAGTCGCCACAGTGCACAACTTGTTTGCAACCTTCAGCATTATCTTGGAGCGATATTCGTCGTAGCACGTGTCGAGCAAAAGACCACCAAGCTGCTGTCGTGTCGGTAGGACATCTGACGGGCACAGCAAACGCAACGCAGCGGCCAATGTTTGGTGCGAAACTTTGTGGAACGCCATTCCAGTAGAGTAAAACCACATGGCAAATTGTCTCTGGAACTCGCGAATCTTCGCCGTCGTCAAGGCGAGGCGGAAGATCGTCGTGATCAGCGGTGTCTTGAGATGATTCGTGCACTTCTTAGCGAAGTGGTAGCGGACTCGCTCGACATGCGTCTTTCCGGAGGTGTGGATGATCTTTTCACACTTGAGGCACGACACGATGCCGCCCTCCACGAGCACTTCATCCCAGATGGGGTCTTGGGGGCGACCACCGCGACGGCCAGATGGAGGCGATTCCACAACTGGTTGCGGGGAACCAGAATGTTGCAAAGGCGAAGAAGAAGAGTCCATTGTTTTCAGGTCGGTGGAGCAGCCGGTGAGTCCAAAGAGTCGTGTTTGGGAAGTCAGGATCAAAAACGAAAGTGATTGAGCTTGTCTGTTGCTTCTGAGCATCCCAAACGAAGAGGTTATCGATGGTGGCACGCTCTAATTTGCTGTGCGCCAGTCATTGGGGATTTTCGAGCCAAATTGTGTTATCCCGTCGCTTTTGCCCATCCGCCCGTAAAAAGGTAATTACCCGCCCCACATTTTGTAAAAACAAGGGTCTTTAACAACCCTGGCCGCAAGAGTTATTAGCGGCAGACTGGACAATTATAGACGTCGTAGTCCGTTTTGCCCTGCGCTTAAGCTGGGTTTAGAGTTGCCCTATTCCCTACCAAGTCCGATCCGTATGGACTGGCAAAATTAGTGAAAGTGACAATACCTGATTTGCAAGCAACATGGACTTACCTGCAATTGCATCAGCAGTATTCATCCGCTCTAGAGCTTCATTTTTCATTGTGCACAATGGTGCGGAGAGAGATCGACTACCCAGAACTACATGGTCTCTCAAGTAGCTGTACGCCGCGCCGAGGGGCATTTCCAATCTTGTGAGGTGGCTCGCAACGGCGTTGCGACCATAACACTTTCTGAAGTGGTGTCTAAGATGCGAAGCCGCTTCAGCAGCACCATGAGATTACCAATACGACTGTGGTCTACACCTTCTTCGGTGGAGAATACTCCGTTGATGGCACACCTCGTAAGCGTATTCCGAGTGCACAGATTACCGCAATGGTTGCTGCTGGAGACGAACGTGTGGATGAAAACGGTGCCGTCCTCGAGTCTATGGATGCAAGTCCTAAATTTCGAGCACGAGTAAAGTTACACAAGGGTTTGCTATGTGAAAACACCAAGTTTGCAAAGATGGCAGGTGATAACGCTTTAAAAGATGAAGTTGAGGAAAATGCAGCCATTTTAGGTGGAACAAAGGTTAAATGGGGACCTTTGCAGACAAGTGGACAGCTAGACTAGCTGATGTACCCCCATTTTTGCGCCTGCAGTGCGTCGCACAGACGGTTGCGCTTGGCCTGCAGCATGTAATGTTAGTGTACACTATCAACAAGAAGATAATTTTGTTGCAACCACTCTGTTCAACAATCTTGCCTGGCTTGGTGTTGCTGGTGGTGACAATGCAGTTGCAGTTGCTGAAAGAAAAACAAATCGATGAAGTTTTGAAAAAATTCTGATCAAAGCAGGCGCGACTGAGGATCGCCTACAAGAAAGAGTGGTGAAAATTATCGCCAAGTACAGCATCTTTGGTCAATGTCGTGTATTGTGTGCCAGTCGCAACGACAATCCGTTTGAAGCTAAGCGAAAACTTTTGGAGGAGGTGCACAATGTTGGGCTTATTCACTTAACTCACGACATGTTCGGAGATCTTCACAAAGAACAGATCAAGGTGACACCAACACACCTTCCGTTCTTTCATCGCCTGTTTCGTGAAGTCATGGAGGATTTTTCACAGGCGTCTGCCATCAAAGGATGTGCTCTAACAGAGCATTCTCGTACTTCGATAGTGCCTCCAGACGCGCGTTGATCGCGTCGGGGGCCTTGCACAGCAAGATGCTGCACGCCTTTAGGGCCAAGCAAGGACATCAGCTTTTTTAGCCCGTTCTGTTGACTCGACTCTGAGTCAAGTTACCAAACTGGTCCATCCTCACAGAGGATTCAGTCGGTCCGACTCAGGTGTGGATTGACTACAAGTGCTACCAAGTGCAGCGGGGCTGCCGTAGCTCTTTACTTAGAGGAAGCGTTAAGGTCTACGACCTTCGTTCTTGGACCAAGAACACGTGTGAGTCAAGGGTAATCCGTACCCTTCTCCTAGAGTCAATAGAAATCTTAACAAAGGTATATTAACTCTACTGTGTGTTTTCCAAACTGAATGTATTAGTCTTAAGGGCGTCAGGGCGCCCTTGGTGCGAATGTCCTACCCTAGCTATCGACCATACTAATACCTAATCAAATGCATACTTGTGGCTCTGAAGCCATGTACTGAGTTCTTGTTATCTATCGAGTACTGAGAACTTCTTTCTGTTATCATGTGGTCACACCACCTTAGTATGGCACACACCAATGCACCCCGTTACAGCATGTGCTGGTGCATTTGCACCTGGTGTCCAAACCGCTATATCCTCCGTAGACGTATTGAAACCAATACAAAATAAGGTTTGCACAAGTCACAGACAAAAAAGCGGACATCACGCTGGTCGCCTCTACATATACTTGGTGTTTGTATACCATGTTTGCCCTGTGTGCTCTTCGACAACAAAACAGTCCTGACCTGGAGCCACTTCGAGTGAACTTATCGCCACGCGCCATTTCTAAACTCCTCTTTCCTCTCTGCTTGGAAAGATTTAACTTGGCATTTAGCGCCAGCTAGACCCTTCTCCATCCAGTTCATATTTCTATTCATATAATACTTGGTAACAATATGCTTACCTTTGCGCGCGTGCGCTGTTCGATGAGCGCTTCTTGGCCGCCGTGTGAATAGACATTCCATCTTGGACGGCGTATACTGCAGACAAGTATAATTTTGCCTTGTAAATGGCCGAACCAGAGCCTACATGTATACTCGTAGGAAGTCGTCAATAATGTGGAGGACCTATTTTTGTATACTTTGCATTTGACGGGGTCATGTCCTGACCGGGGTCACGTCTACCCCGGATATAGGTTGGTGTTGGTGGACGCAGTGATTTTGGTGCTAAGGTTCTGCTGACGCAAAGCCTGCCTTTTTTGCTGTACAGGTGATCCCACATCGGGGTTTCCCGTGAGCGCACACGGCTTGAACGTATCCCTTCAGCAACGCACACAGAGCTCGTGGCCTACGTTGAGCCACCACGATTCATCCACGACACACTATCGGATTTCCGTCAGGGAGCTATTGTCCTCCTCAACGTTTGGACGCAAGCGCTTCAGAGGTGGTTTGCGGCTTGTGACGGACGATCTGCCTCTCCGGGGTTTGCACTGCTGCGTGGATGTTGACGCAGGAGAATTGCGAGCAAGCAAAAGGTGAATCGACAGCGCTGCATTGTGAGTTGAATGCCCCAACCAAGCATTCGTGTCCTCTGCGCTACACCGACGCTTGTACTTGCAGTCGCAGTAGCTCTAGCTACTCTAGAGCTGATGGCGACAGGATTCTTGAGCAGCAACTTGTCGTCAGCGACGTATACACTCGCGATAAATCATCACCATCGTATAGCGATGCATTGCCCCGACGCTGTCGGCGGATCAGCGCCGGCGTCCGAGGTTGCCGTCGGCAAGTTGCCGAGACCATGGCGATCTTGAAGCGATGCACGCCTTTTTTCTGCTCAAAACGGGACTAAAATAGGACACATTTGCGCAAAATGGTCCCTCTGACAGCGCGGCCTTTCGCTGCCGCCATTGGCCAATCACGCCGCCAATCGCAGATCCCGTTAAGGAACAGCGCACCAAAATCGGCGACCCCTAATCGCTGGCCCGACGGTCTCCAGTAACGCAGCTACGCAATCGCTTTGGCAGCGCGCTGTGTGTGATCCCTTGTGTGTGCATCGTTCGCTGCCCCAAAGCAGCCCGATAGGACCTTTGCCGTGCCGGTGGTTGGCGGACGTCGCCCGCAGTAGCCATTTCGATAGTACGCTTAACTGCTATGCCGCGTCTCTGCTCGCATACAAACGCCCATACAAAATCAAAAACGTCGGTTAGGTTTAGGGACCTCGTCGGAGTGATGGTCGGTATCCGCCGGTCCTGGTCAGCCTGACGCCATTTCCCATTCCGCGCGGAAGGCCCCAAGGCTCCGTCGACGCCCGCCCGACCCACTGCCGCCATGAGCGACGCGCTGTACGCGTCCGTGAAGCAGGACGACCTCGAGTGCAACGAGGGCGCGGCCAGCCGCGTCTTCTCGCGCGGCCTGGACCACGACGAGCGCCGCGCCCTCGTCAAGAAGTTCGTGCTGGCCGCGCTCGTGGTCATGCCGTACCTCGTGCTCGTGGCGCTCTTCGCCGGTGTGGGCGCGCCCAGCAGCCGCACGCCAAGCATCGCCGTGTCGGACCTGGCCAATCAGACGCAGGTGGACCAGGTGTGCGCCGACCAGCGCCTGCAGAAGCTCGACATGCAGCGCAACGTGTACTACGACTCGTCGCTGCTCTCGCGCCCGCAGCGGTACGCGGCGCTGCAGCAGAAGGGCGCCACGCTCTGGTTCACGGGCCTCTCCGGCAGCGGCAAGAGCACCGTGGGCCGCGCGCTCGAGAAGGAGCTGCTGCGCCGCCGCGTGCACACGTACCGACTGGACGGAGACAACGTGCGCATCGGACTGAACCGCGACTTGAGCTTCACCGAGACGGACCGCGCCGAGAGCGTGCGCCGCGTGGGCGAAATGTCCGCGCTTTTCTCGGAGGCCGGAGTGATCACGCTCGTGGCGCTGGTCTCGCCTTTCCGTGCGCGTCGGGACGAGGTGCGCGAGCTGCACAAGAAGATGAACATCCCGTTCTACGAGGTCTTCGTGGACGTGCCCGTGTCGGTGGCGGCGGACCGCGACGTAAAAGGACTGTACAAGCGCGCCATCAAGGGAGAGATCAAGGACTTCACCGGCATCTCGTCCCCATACGAGGAGCCTTTGAACCCGGAGATCCACCTCAATGCCTCGAGCCAGTCGCTCGACGACGAAGTCAAGATGATCCTGGACAAGCTCGAGGCGGAGGGACTGTTGACGGGTGTGGAAGCGCCTCCCAGTGGATACCCCGGCGTGGCAGTTGCTGATGGTGGCAATGCGGTCGCAACGTTCCCGAAGCTGTTCCCTGACCAGCCGAGTACTTCTCGCCCAGACAACTTCAACGAGCTTCCGCGTGTGCTGCTCCGCGACGAGGATGTGCACTGGCTGCAGGTGATAGGTGAAGGGTGGGCTGCTCCTCTGCGTGGCTTCATGCGCGAGGGCGTCTATCTGCAGTCGCTGCACTTCAGCAGCGTGCTGTACGACTCAGACAACCTCACTGATGGGAACTTGGCGCTCCACAAGCCCACTAACTTTTCGGAGTACTCGAGTGAGTTCGTCTCCAAGGGTGAGCGCGTGAACATGCCTGTGCCCATTGTTCTACCCATCAACGATGCCGCTAAGGAACGTATAGGCCAGTTCAAGCAGGTTGTTCTGGTGAGCCCTTCTGGCGAAGAGCTGGCGCTGCTGAACGACCCTGAAATCTTCGACCATCGTAAGCAGGAGCGTATTACTCGTACGTTCGGTGCAATGGACGATGGCCACCCGTACATTGCTGAGATCCTGAAGTCGGGCGAGTACCTTCTGGGTGGTGAGATTGAACTACTGTCTCGTGTCAAGTACAACGATGACCTGGACCAATACCGACTCACTCCGACTGAACTGCGTAAGCGTTTTGAGGACATGGGCGCTGATGTCGTGCTCGCCTTCCAGACGAGAAACCCGACGCACGCTGGCCACGCCTACCTCATGAACAACGCTCGTGAGCAGCTGATCGCCCAGGGATACAAGAACCCCGTGCTGTGGCTGTCTCCTCTTGGTGGATGGACCAAGGAGGACGATGTCCCTCTTGACGTGCGTGTGCGCCAGCACGAAGCAATTCTGCGCGATGGCATGCTGGACAAGGAGAGCACTGTGCTCGCTATCTGGCCGTCCCCGATGATCTACGCCGGACCTCGGGAGGTGCAATGGCACGCTAAGAGCCGTAAGAATGCTGGTGCCAGCTTCTTCGTTGTTGGGCGTGATCCCGCTGGCATCAAGCGCTCCGACGGTGACAAGGACGACATTTATGCTGGCGACCACGGCCGCTACGTGCTGCACATGGCTCCTGGCATGGAGGATTTCAACATCCTTTCTTTCTCAAAGGTGTTCTACGATGTGCAGGACCACAAGATGAAACCCATGGACAGCAGCCGTAAGCAGGACTTCCTATCCATCTCGGGCTCGCGTATGCGCAAGATGGCGCGTGAGGGTCTTCAGAAGTGTGAGGGCGACAAGATCCCCGCTGGGTGGGAGGACAAGCCGACATGCGTTCCCCAAGGCTTCATGGTTAAGTCTGGCTGGGACATCATGATCGACTACTACCAGAACATCAACAGTCCGCGCTGGATCCCGTTCGCCACTCAGTTCTCGAAACCGGTAGTCGACACTACGCGTTCGTTCTCGTCGGAGGGCACGTTCGGCCGCACGGACTACAAGCTCCACTTCAAGAACGACAAGGGCGAGAAGATCTCGCCATGGCACGACATCCCGCTCCACCCGGCAGACTCCAAGGACAACAGCTCGTACAACTTCATCGTCGAGATTCCGAAGGGCATCGCGCACAAGATGGAGGTGAACAAGGAGGACCGATACAACCCGATCATGCAGGATACGACCCACAATGGCACAAGAGGCCGTGACTACTTGTACGGTGTGCCATTCTTCAACTACGGTCTGTTCCCGCAGACGTGGGAGGACCCAAGTGTGAAGGACGAGAGCGGCAACGGCGGCGACAACGACCCGCTCGATGTCATTGAAATCGGTGCGAAGCAGTTGCCCATGGGCTCGGTAAACCCCGTGAAGATTCTGGGCAGCTTGGAGCTCGTTGACCAAGGCGAAGTTGATCATAAGATCCTTGTGCTTTCCCTCGCCGATGAGGATGCCGACAAGATCAACAGCGTGGCTGACCTACAGAGCGTGAAGCCTGGTGTTTTAGATGCTCTCGTGGATTGGCTGAAGAAGTACAAGATCCCGGAGGGCAAGTCAGAGAACGTGTTCTCACAGGAGAAGCCGACATCCGCGGAGGCCGCTGTCCAGATCGTGCGGGATACTCACGAGCGGTGGCAGAAGCTGAAGTCAGGAGAGATTAGTGTCAAGGACGAGTTCTGGCTCAACTAGGTCCGTCAACAGAGCGCCATGCTCTTTGTTCGCGAACGTAGCTCAGCCTCATGAATGAATAAATGCTCTGTTTGAATAGGTACGCGGTGGTGGTGAAGTGCATGCTTATCTAACTTGTGCAGTGCTGTAGTCTCTGAGCTCAAGGCAAGCTGCAGTCTTCCTTCGACCGTTTATGACCACTCATTCGTCTCTCGTCCTGATGGCACAGGTGTGGCGCCGCTGGCACCGACAATGGCACGCTTCCGTGCTGTCTGCACTGCGTTCGTCTCGCTCACCTCTGAATGAACTCGTGAACCGGAAGCAACCTGTTCTCAGTCGCGTCTACGGGTGGATCATCGACCGTAAGCGAGCCAGGGAGTCGAGTCACGCGCAACGCATCGCTGCGCCTCACGTTCCTGTCATCAGTGTGGGGAACGTCACTTTTGGTGCTACGGGGAAGACGCCGTTTGTGCAATTCCTGATTGACTACGTGCTGAAGCATGCGGCTCAAGACCAAGTGCCATTGCTGCTTAGTCGGGGCTATGGAGATGACGAGTGGAAGATGCTGGCCAAGCAGTTTCCAGCCTGTCAATTGGCGTTGGGGAGTGATCGTGTAGCTGTCGGAACGGCTAAAGTGGAGGAGTTAGGAGGGTCGACGGCACCACTCAGCTGTGTTGTGCTGGATGACGGATTGCAGCAGTGGAGACTCGTGAAGGACTTGGAGATCGTCATGGTGGACGCCTTGCATCCGCTGGGTAATGGACTTGTGTTGCCGTGTGGGAGTTTGCGCGAGCATCCTCGAAAGGCTCTAGCTCGTGCGGATGTGGTGATTGTTCACCATGCCAACTTGTTATCGGAAGATGAAGTGGAGGTGCTGCTGAGGAGTTTGCAAGGGATGACGGATGTGAAGCGGAGACCTATTGTTGCGACGTCTCGAATGAAAGTGGTGGGCCTGGTGCCAGTGACGACGTTGCTGGGAACAGGAGCAACAGACACCATCGATGATGAAGCGCTGGGAAATGGGGAGTCACAGCTTGATGCGTGCTCGGTTCTTGTGGTTTGCGGCGTTGGCAACCCCGAGTCCGTGAAGCTGGTAGTTGAGAAGATGGCTCGCTGGGCTTCTGTCGGGATCAAAGCGTTTCCCGACCACCACGCATTTTCTGTAGGTGATATGGCTGATGTAGTAGCTTGGTCTCATGAGCTGCAGCGCAACGGTGGCAAAGCGGTTGTGGTGACCACCGAGAAGGATTTTGCTCGTTCACAAGCTGAGATGGAGTTTCTTGCACAAAAGATAGATCTTCGCGTGCTGAAGTGCGAGCTGGAGCTGGTGCACAATGGAGAGCAGGTTAAGCAACGCATCGACTCAATTGCTACCAAGAAGTTGTGATTATCTTCAGCGGCTACGATGGCAAAGAGTATTAGTGAGCATCACTGGTTGTGCTACTTGCACAAGTTGGATGTCGGATTGATCTACGAATAGGCAATTTTGACTTTGTATTCTTGGTGGTCGACGTGTGGACGCAGCACTGGAAAACGAACGATGCGGTCTATGCTAGCAAGAAATGGCTGGAAGATGTTCCAGGCCTGGAAAAGTCTACAAGTTAGCTATTGCGGTGGCAAGTACTCGATCCAGCGTGCACTCGCCCTTGAAGCGTACACGAAAAATACGTCGTTGCGCGTTTTCATTGTCTGCGTGAAAACGCTGCTTCCGATGATCATCGTCGTTTTCATTCAAGAATTGATACCGCTCCAAGACCCACGCGCAGGATGGAAAGTAAACCATGGATTCTGGATCCGAGCTACAGTGCTGCTAGCAGTTGGAGTCCGGACATTGACAATACAAGCGACCTACTTTATCGACGGGGTGCAAATATCTACGCAGCGTCAGCTCTTGCTGTCGGCTTGCGTCTCGATCGTTATGACAGCATTTTCAGTGACACTTGCGTCGCACGTGATCTTTCCCATTCCGTTTTTCGTGGTGTCCACAGCTCCAGTAATGGGCACAGTGCATTTGCTACTGTTTAGGGCCATCATGGGTAACCGCATCGTTCATCAGATGGTAGCGCATCGTAGCCAACTCACCATGTACTCCAACTTCGTCAATGCCCAGGCATTCATGGCACTGATGTATCCAGCGTACGAGGCTTTATTTCGTGCCTCGGAAGGATCAATCTACCAACTTCTTGTCATTCCGCTCTTACCACTGATAAAACTTGGGATGAAAAATATCGTGGTAAGATGTACGAGGCAACTGGAAGACATGATGCCGGAAGCAGTCATCTTCACTGTGGATCTATTCAATTCCGTTTACATGGCTACCTGTATGCAAATTTCCTCTTCGGTGGCGACGGCCATTACGATAACAGTGATTGACCAAACGCAGACTCTGATCATGCTATACGGACTGCATCGACGCACTGCTACCGTTCTATCGCGTCTTCGTGAAGCAACTGGGGGTACTCAGTGCGATAACATGCTGACTGCCTTATGCGTACTGTGCCAAGATCCAGAAAAATATCAAAAACAAACGCACAGCGATATTCGGAAGCGTTCGTGTCTTCCACAATCGTTATCATCAAATGACATGGAGGTTCTGGAGATGCTCGTCTAGATTCCCAGTAAAGCGAGTAGTATCAATGTCCGCCCGTCGTATTCTGCTCAAACCTACTACCCAAATGTGTCAGGAACACTCCGAGCGTGTTGCTGTTGTCGTCCAAGAAGGTGGAGTACGTCAGTTTACCCAAGCAGTTTTGTTCACATAAAGACGGTGCCCTCTATCACGGATGTTGAAAATCGACTCTCCGATAGACTCCCAGCATCTAACGATACATCTTCAGCACATCGGTTCATTTTGCAAGAAACACTGGAGACGCTTTTTACAACTGAATGCTTGATTATCGCTGCGTACCTGGACTTTGCTATCCCTTTACTTTACTGTGGCTATATTTTGGTGATGATTCGACTCCCGAACTCTCGCTACCACTCTGAAATGGCTGGAATTACGTTCCAGAATGTGAATGCAACGATACTACCAGTATTTCTCTTTGGTGTGCTGCAGATAGTGTCTTTTGCCGTTCTCACTGCCGTCATCAAGCGGAACTGTGGGGTACACGCCTTACACCAGCTTGCCTTTGTTCTAGACACAACTGCCACTCATCCGCGATAAACTCGTCTTCTGGCCCATTATGACGTTCTGCTTTCGGGTGGTGCATTTCGGTACATGATCTTAATGCTATTGATGAATGAATACGCGGGGGCTTCTTGTCTGACAAAATGTGTGCTGGCCGTTGCAGGTGTTGATTTCACTTTCAGATTTGACAACTTTTGAGCGATGGCAGGCGGCAGTTCGCACGTACTACTAGTAAGTGTTTCCAGGTACTTAAGTTTCTAGAGCTCTGAAAACATTAACAGCAATACTTAACGTAGAGACTTGATTTCCATCCTACATTGTATGAATGTGGTGCACACCACATCAAATAATGGCCAGCTTCCGCCGCAAGGCGCCCGCTGCCTCCCAGCGCAGCGGCACCAAGCCTTTCCTCAATGGGCAGACCTTGGTATCGTCCGGCCTCAGTGAATTGGACGCTGCATTGGGCGGCGGACTGCTGCTCCAGTCGTTGAATCTCGTGGAAGCGTCCTCCTGGTCCGACTCGCTAGCGTTCGACCTGTTCCGGTATTTCGTGGCAGAGGGCGTGGCCGACCACGACCAGCGTGTGGTCGTGGTTGCCCCGGATGCCGCCGAGTTCGCAGCGCAGCAGCTGCCTCTGGAGCTCAGTCTCGCCCAGAAGCAAGTGAAGCAGCAACTTGAACGGAAGGAGGATGCGTCGCTCACGATCGCGTGGCAGTACGGCAAGTACGAGCAGCTTAAGCAGGCGAGGACGAGGTTCTGTCATAGTTTCGACCTGTCCAAATCCATGCACAGTGAGATGCTGGCGGCCAACGAGCCAATTGCGGTCGATCTGAGGAGGACGGAGGGTGTACATCACGTGTACGAAACGCTGTTCGAAACGGTGGAGGAGTTGCTGGAGGACGCAGGTGGACAGGTGCTGCGGCTGGCAATCACGGGACTGGGTTCGCCACTTCTCGGCGCTGCGGACGCGGCTCACATGACGGCGCTGTTTCCGTTCTTTCGACGACTGCGAGGGCTCTTCAGCAACAAAAAGAACGTTGTCGGACTCGTGGTGCTTGGCAGTGACGTGCTGAGTGCATTCCCTGATGCCTTCATCAATGAGCTTCGGCATGTGAGCGACTCGGTGCTGACGCTGAGCTCGTTTGCCGGCTCGCGCGATCTGCTACCGGACGAGCTGCAGGAGTTCCAAGGATCGCTGACCATGCACAAGCTGCCTCGAATGCATGCGCTGGCGTGCCATGCACCGAGCAACACGCGCTTCGGCCTCAAACGCGAGAGGCGGAAGCTGAAGATCGAGAAGTTCCACCTCCCTCCAGAAGGCTCTCGCAGTAGCAGCAACTCGAGCGGCTGCGGCAACAACACAGGCAGCAGTGGCGCCGACCCACTCGCCTTCTAGCCAAACGACAATGTCAAGAGTGTGTACTTACTTGCTTTTCTTCTTGGCCTTGAACCGGTGCTCTGCCAAATCGATGACCTCTTCATCTTCGTCCTCTTCGTCTTCTTCCTCCTCCTCATCTTCTTCCTCCTCTTCCTCCTCGTCCTGCTCCTCTCCGTCCTCCTTCTTGGCATATTTCTGCTTGGACTTGGCTCGTCGACTCGCTTTCTTGCGTCGCAGGCGCTCAATCTTCTGGCTGCGCTTGCTCAGCGGGCCGTTCACGTGGTCGTCCAACTTCTGCAGCAGCAACTTGCGGGCGGCGCGGCGGTTGCCATCCAGCGAGCGGGTCTTCTGGCATTGCACCTGGAGCCCCGTGGGCAGGTGCGTGAGCAGGACGCAGTTGCGCACCTTGTTGATCTTCTGGCCGCCTTTGCCTGATCACGTCAGTGTAACAGTATTAGCATGTATGGTACCTAGTATGCAGATGGACCATTGTGGACGCACCGGAGCCTTTGACGAAGGATTCCTGCAGATCCGTCTCGTTCAGGAGGACTTCTGTGCGCTGCTTGGGCGAATCGGAGGACGAGCTCAGCAGACGGAAGGGTCCATTAAAGAGGACGCTTTGAGGACGCACTCCAGCAGGCCAAGACGACCATCCGGGAGCGGTCGAGACGGAGCGAAGCGTCCGCAGCCAGCGCAGAGGACCCATTTCCAGCAATTTGTCTTGAGTGTGAAAGTCTACACAAGTCGTACATACAATCAAGGTACCGAATGTAGCGAAAGTATTCGAAAGCCACGGCTGGAATCATGAGGTCTTCTGAAATTCCGGTCTAGTGCACTAGCTGTACTGCTCCATACACAAACTCTTGTCATTTATGGTCAGGCTGCTCTGCTGAGTCGCCGTTGTCCGCTTACCGAAATAATACGTTTCGTGCGACTTGCCTCAAAATTGCAGTGGCTGAAGGGGATTGGGCTCACAAGTCCAATGATAGACTGCAGCAGCTCCAGCAACGTCTCTCGCTGTCGCGTAGAGGAAATAAGCCCCAGCAACTGGTAGACGCTTACTGGGCCGTTCCTCCACCAAACTATCTGTAAAACGAATGCAAAGATCGGTCGTTGCATTGTCAGCATTACCGCACGATCTCAATCGCCTCCTTCATCGAGGAACTTCGCGTGCTCGAATTCATGCGTTACCAAAACGATAGTCGTAGGTTTCGAGATGAAACTTCGCCGTGTTAGCGTCTCACGTGAACTGGGAAGGAACCAGCCACTTCCAATTCTGCCACCACCAACTCAAGCTCCAGCTAGCAGGGCCACACTATGGACTGGATCCGCTCCGTGGCGAGGTCCACCCAACGACCATCCAACCCGAGATTCCAAGCACCCAAGAAAACGCCGCTCGAACTGGCCCAGCATTACATGCCCATTCTCAAATGGCTGCCAAACTACAAGATCGGACAAGACCTCAAGCTCGACCTCGTCGCAGGCATCACCGTCGCCATGATGCTCATCCCGCAAGAAGTATCGCTGTCCACCATCATGCACGTACCCGCGCACCACGGACTCTACACGGCCGCCACCTCACCGCTCATCTACGCACTCTTCGGCTCCAGCACTGTGCTCTCCGTCGCCAGCGGATCGGAGGTTGCGCTGCTTACCGGATCGATTTTAGAGCCCATTGAAGACGAAAAAGAGCGCATCGCCACCGGCATTATGATTGCCTTCCTCAGTGGATCCATCCTGCTGCTCGTGCGAATCCTCAATCTCAGCCAAGTAGCAGACTTCTTCTCACGTCCTGTCATGGGCGGATTCATCTCGGCGGGTGGACTCTTCATCATGCTCTCGCAGTTCTAGAACGTTCTCGGCGTTAAGTTCGACTCGCAGGATTACCCCGTCTTGACGCTGTATCAGAACTTGAAAAACATCGGCCACGCCAAACAAGAACGCCTCGGCGGTGGGTCTGATCTCGATCGCCTACCTCATTGCAGTGAAGCTGATCAAAAAGCGCTTCTTCCCTTCGCCAGTTCTTTCCCAACTTTTCGAACACGATCCATCAGCGAAGTATGCAGCTAATGAAGGCGATGTGCTAACACCCGAAGTTGGATCAGTCAACGCGAACTATGACAATGTGAACAGCCATGGGTTCTCTCTGACAGATGAGCAGTTCTTGAATATGGAGAAAGAGAAAAAGAACCGTCAAGCTACTCGCCACAACGCAAGTGCATCCGAGACACCCAAGTCCAAGCGAATTCTCATCGCCATCTTCCTAGCACGCACGCTGTGCGACCTCGGACCCCTCGTTGTGTGCATCTTCGGTGGCATCGTCGGGTATCTACTCGGACCCAAGGCACTCAAACTCACTGGAAAGGTACCTGGAGGGTTCCCGACGCCCGTCGTACCATGGTATGGGTTCGACGACGAATTCATCGACAGCGGCCGCTTCGGCACCATCCTGCTCAACTCACTCACCGTCTCGCTCGTCGTTTTCCTCTCCAGTATCGCCATGGCCAAGCGCCTCGCCATCCAGCGTGGAGAAGACATCAACACCGAGCAGGAACTCACGGGCATCGGCATCGCCAGCGTCGTCTGCGGATTCTTCCAGGCCATGCCGCCCACCGGGGGTATGTCGCGCACTGCCGTCACCATGCAGAAAGCGCACATGCAGCTCGCCTCCATCATCACCACACTCATTGTTATCATCTCGCTCTACACGCTCACCGGCACGCTGTACTACCTGCCGCGCGCCACACTCGCATCCATCATCATCGTAGCAGGGTACACGCTCGTCGAGTTCAAGGAGGCCAAGTGGCTCTACCGTGTTAAGCGCGACGAGTTCTTCGTCTGGACCGCCTCCTTCATCCTCACGCTCGGACTGGGCGTGCTTGAGGGCCTCATCGCGTCCATCATTTGCTCCGTGCTGGCACTTATGATCAAGACGAAGCGCTCGCCGGTGGTGATTCTGGGGGAGTTGGACAACGGCAGCCTTGTGGATCGCGACATGTTTCCAGACGCGCGCCACCTCGACGGCATCGTGGTTGTCCGCGTGGAGAGCTCGCTGTACTTCGCCAACTGCGAGCGTGTTGCTGTCTGCATTGAGCGCGAGATGGCTCATTTGACCAAGCAAGGTGTGACCACCCGCGGTGTTGTGCTGGATGCCTACCACATGAACGACATGGACGCAACCACGATTCAGGTTATGTCAGACACGCAGGAGAAGCTGGCGGTACGTAAAGTGCGCTTTGCGATCGCAAACGCTAAAGGTCATCTCAAGGATCTGCTGTCAGCGACGAACTTGCCAAAGCGTTTGCTTGCTGGAAATCCCAGCATTTCGGTGGAAGACGCCATTCGCTTGCTGCGTGCAACCACTCCTTCGGCGTTGGAATCCGAGGCAGAGCACGTCTAAACATTCGGCTTAAACTCCTCGCTCTTAACTAAATTGGTACCGATAAGTCGACCACATCATCCATGACGCCTTGAACTGAATAAAGTACGTTTCATCTTTCAGCAGTTAATTCGCGGTCGATCACAGTAACGTAGCGATTCCAGCGTTCTGCCTTCATCCATAGCAACACAATCGTTTCTGGATTTGCAGACTCGTCTTGTCTGAAAACCGCGGGCCTTTATATTTTAGTGGGTCGTGAGCTCAGGTTTGGGCAAACCTTTGCCATCACTTCTTCATAGGTACCAGTTTACCGGTTGCTGGGTCTACACAAAACTTCTGATCGTGCTTCGTCAGCCATTCCTCGTACTCTCGCGCCATCGGATGAAAGTGGCATACTTGTTCAAACACAGCTTTCTGCAGCGCTTCCTTCGTCTCAGCCACGTACTCATTTGAGTCATCGATCTTCCCCACAAACTGATCCTCTTTCTGTTCGTCTTCATCGTAGCAAAACATGTCATCACCTTCGATGTTGTCGTTCATGACTGATCGAAAAGCCTCACGTAGGTACGGGTGCTGAAGAGCTTCAACCGCAGTAATGCGCTGCTTCGGGTCATACACCAGGAGCTTCTCCAGAAGATCTAGTGCCTGTTGGTTCGCATTCGGGTACAGTTCTTCAAACGGTATTTTTGAGCGCCGCCGCTGACGGTGGACCCACTTCTGCGCAGCATCTTTATGGACCTTCGCGATGTACGAGATATCGGGTGTACCGAGCACGTTAAAAATCTTGTTCAGCTGGTTTGTTGTGCTTGATCCGGGGAACAATGGCTTTCGACCCAATAGCTCACCTAAAATACAGCCGGCAGACCACAAATCCGAGGGTTTGTCGTACCGACATCCGTCTAGAAGAATCTCGGGGGCACGATACCAACGTGTCACCACGTATTCCGTCAGCTCCACAAACACATCGTCCGGGGAAGCCCCTTTTACCTTTTTCGCCTTGGAATAATCAACATAGCGTGCAAGACCGAGGTCGCAAATCTTAGCTTCACACGTACTGGTAACCAAAATATTCGAAGGCTTCAAATCGCGGTGAAGGACGTTTGCGGAGTGCAAGTATGCCAATGCTCGCAAGATTTGACGCATGAAGTGTGCTACGTGCTCGTCGGTCAGCGTTTGCGTGGAATGGATGACCCGGTGCAAGTCCGTCTCCATTAAATCTGTCACAAGGTAGATATCCTCCAAATACGACAGGCGCTCTGGTCGGGGAACATCGTAGAGCTGAATCAAGTTCGGGTGGCTTAGTTGTCGAAGCAGGCACAGCTCGCGCAGAATTCGTTTCGTATCAGGCAAGTCTTGGAACGCGTTGGTGACTTTTTTGATCGCGACTGTTGTGCCTGACTCGATATCACTTGCAGCGACGACTTCGCCATAAGTTCCAGCGCCCACCACCTTGATCAATTGATACTTTTTGGGAACATCAAACTTTGTCGTTTTACCCGAGAACGTGTGGTTATCGCGAGCTAATCGCGCAAGCTCGCGGTTGTCTTCGGAGTCTGCCGATACATTTTCCTCATTGACAATCCCATTCACACGTTTTCCAGAAGAATCAGTTCTGCTTCGAATCTGACGCGACACGTATCGCCCTCCACCTGCTATTGGTATATCAAACGTCCCCGTGGACGCCCGCTTATCGGACCGAATAAATTCGCGAAGGTTGTAGCTGGATAAACTTTGAAGCAAGGTTTCATCGGCGGACCCTCGTCTGGATTCTACCAGTCTTCCGTCACTGGCCATTCGCCGGAGGCCTTGAGATTGAGGGAAGTTCTCAGCAGACGTAACTGAAGGAGCAAAAATGATGCCCAGCTGAATTCGACCACGAAACACTGTCGGGGGTGCCCACGATTCCTTGCAATCATTATACTGATCGCACAGGTTGTGCCAACGGGGAAGAGCACCGTTGGCCTTAGCATCAGCAGACCCATTCACAAGCGACAAATGAGGTGTGACGTTGATTTTGCAGACGCCCAGCAATTCGTCAGGTAGCATAAAGCGACTTTGAAATACTTCCACCTTCAGGAAATACGTGAAGCCTCGAGCGCAACCCGGAAACTCTAGTCGCAAGTTGCTGGACCAGTCTGGATTAAGCGTGCCAACTTTATGCTGACCGTCTGGAGTCGTTACTGGCATACACTTGCAGATATTTGTCACGCATCCACTCGGATCGCCGAATTTTGCGACTGCACGCTCACCAGAAATCCCAGCAGCACGCCGTAGTCCACGGAAAAATCGCGTACCCTTTGATGGCCGCCGGTGCTCCTTATGAGCTCCATTCTGTGATGCGTTGGCACGCTCATCCGGGGCGGCGCCACCCTCTTTCACATCAAGACCACGCAAAGTCTGCTCAAAGTGCGTCCCCTCTTCTAGGATGCAACGTGCGTACACGGGGTACCCCTTCTTGGAAGCCGGCGCATTGGAGTGTTGAGAATTCCCCTTGTATGCGGTATCATTTCCAGAGCTTTCAGTTACATGCAATTGCTGTGCTTGCAAAATCTGCACGTAAAATGTCCCGGGGGAATGGAATGAGAAATAGCAGAGGCTTCTCCCGGCAAGACCAGTCGAATATTCTCTCCACGCGGGGCGTCGTCGAATGCAACTGAGAGAGCAACTGCGTCTCCGTTCAAATGCCAGCGCACCAAGCGGTCTTTGTGATCCAGCCACAATTCGTGCACAAAGAGCTGCGTTACGCGCCGATTGTCCGTGTTGAGCAAGTTGTAAGTTTCTTTTCCAGTGACCACAAGTCGTCGGGTCCATTGTGATGATGGCGTTGACGCACTCTGCGGGGTCGACTTAGGTGCTTCCACTCCTTTCGGCGATAGAACATACGAGTCGACTGTAATCGGGGAAGGCGTAAGAACATTGTGGTGGGCGCCCGTATCATCAATGCAGTCTGCATCGCCTCGAACTAGCTCGATTACATCTACAAGCGAGAAGTTATCCACAGTTACTGTGTCCAGCATTGTAGATATGAACAGCAAAACACCGTCGTATCGGCGATATTGTCCCCAGAACGGCACGATCGGAGGGAGGTTGGATGTCACAACAATGTCCGGGTGCATGCTTCGGAAGAGCAGCGGGAAGTCACTAATTTCTTGGCGCAAAAGTGCGCCAAGTAGCCGATAGAATTTGTGCGGCTCTAAAGGTTGTGATGCAAATGCAACATACGGGCGAGTCACTTCGGGGGCTTTAGAAATCGCAATCTGTCACACAACGAGGAAAATTAGTTGTTAACTTCACCGAACACGTCGCACGCAATCTTCATCACGCCTTACACTGATCGCACGTTTCCACTGTTCTTTTTCAAACGCGGTTCGCGAGCTCAAGTGGTTGATATGGTTACCTTCTGCAATCACACGAAATCCATTGGGTTTCCCCATGTCTTCATCCTCAATGCTCTGCAGCTGAATTCGGCCAATCAGTTTCGTATTGGAGATAAAATCCTCCCGAGTCTCATAGAAGGCAAGCGTGTCCTCCTCCAGCACGCAGTATGTTGCTTTCCAGCTCATGAGAACGTCGCTCTTCTTGCTTAGGTAGCCTTCAAACGCAATATCTCGATCAGTGCGGTATCGAATCGTGTGCGATCGTCCACGCTCAACAGGTCGTGGTACCGCAAGGGGTCTAGCCACCGGCGCAGACGGAAACTGTCTCGGAGGCGTCTCGACAGACGCAGATGACGAAGACGGCGGCGTCCGAATCGGCGGCGTCGACGGCGTCACCGACGACGTATCCGAATCAGTGGTTCCTTCATGGTCGCTCTCCTCCAAGAACAACTTGCTGGTATCCCCACTCCTCGGGTGTGGTCTCTTAGGAGCACTGCCCGGCTGGATCCGCTGTTGCAAAATGCCCAAGAACGCCGCCATCCTCGTGCGGTGCACAGGGTCCGTGTTCTTGACGGTGATCCGGATCTGCTCCGAGCCGTGCAGCTGCTCCATTCTCACGAGCAGCACCGTCTTGAGGCCGTAGTTGTCTGTGACACTCGCGTATGCGAGCACCACGAATGGGCCATCGTCCTGCTGCGGTGGGAACACGACGAGATCGTTCCCCAGCGTCTTGAGGAATTGCTGCCGGAAGCTGTCGACTCCTGTGCCTGTCCCTGGTGTCTCCTGAGAATTGCTGGCTGAGTCAGCACCTGATTCCTGTCGTTCCTGAGTCCGTAGCTTGTACTTGGTGAAGGTGCAACTGGAACTCGCTGTCTGCGTGGCGTTGAGCCACAGCGTGTGGAACAGCTCGAGAGCCATCCAGGGCTGCTCCATCTTGTCAATGTCCACGGCCACGTCGTCCTCCTCGTCGAGCGTCAGGTTGCTCTCGCGACGTCGCATCATGGTGCCGCGCATAATTGTACCCGATTGGTGGTACACTAGGTAGATACGGACGTGTGCAGGCTACAGAGCTCCGTGGAGAGCGACAAGGACACCGATGGACGCAGGAGCAGCTTGGGAAGAAGGAGAGCGGCGCAGACGCGAGGAGGAGGCACACAGAGAGCCGCAGAGAGCGAAGGAGGGCGGGGGTCGGCGTCCGACGCGTAGAGGCGGATTAAACTTGGAAATTGAATATGAAATTAGTTGAACCTGGTAAAGTTGGTAGATGAACCCATAACGGATTAGGCAGGTGTATCTATGATGTGTAGCTATTTCGGAAGTATCGCCTGGTGGGCATTGTCAAGTGTGGAGACTTGGAGATGAAGAAAGAGGTACTGCTGACTGCAGTGTCGATGACGAAAGTGATTCAATGCTGACGTTTTCTCTTGTAGTGTGTGTCGTGCTGTGCACTTCGGCAGGAGTTGGAGAAGTTACGCGAAGACAGTGAGGAGCGGACCATGACCAGTGTGTTGCGATGTTCCAGCAGATGCAGGAGCTGGTGAAGATGAACGCGGCGTTAACGCGAGGATGCAATCGTCTAAGTAGAGAGGGTGTGGACGACAGCACGTGTACGCGTGATGTCGAGCTTGACAAGGCAGAGGCACCAGAGTGTGGAGGTGGGGATGTTGATGGCACCGAACAAACGCACATCCGACGCTTGCAGGCGATCGTCGTGCAGCAAGCAAAAGAGCTCGAAACACTGAGGAGAAGACAGCGGGGTTCGATGAGAGACATTCGTGTGCATTCTGCCGTCGTGGCTTCTTTCGGGAATCAGCTAGAAGAAGAGCAGGAGTCTCAAGACTCTGACAACGAGAAAGATGGTGGATCGGCTACTGACTACGAAGGTGCGCGATGCGTCTCTCGATCAAGTGAACACGCTAGTCAGCTTCGCAAGCTCCCATTGACGTCTCTTCATGCAAGACTCAAGAGCAAGGACCTGCAGTTGAAGCATCTGCAACAAGTCACTGCAAAGCTGGAGACGCGCTTTGGACAGCTCGTCGACAAGAAACGTTCAATGGCGCAGAGCTTTCAGCAGACAGCCCGGACGCAGCGAGCTCGTCTGAAGAAGTACCTATCGTACATCCGACAGCAGACAGCGGAGAAGGAGGCTCTGGCGCGGCAAATACGGAAACTCAAGCAGTATGTCACCGTGCTGGAGAAAAAGGTTCTTGATGGTCAACGATTAGGCAGATGAATTGAAATGCAAACGTCAAACTACGATGGAGTTTGTACGAACGTTCTCGCAGGTGATCGAGAAGCTGCCACGCTAGCAATCTGCAGGTGAACCTGTTTATTCAAATGACATGTATTGCATGCATAAATGCAATGTCCAGACCCATATGTAGATGGAGGTCTTCGCTCCAATACGCACAACATCGGTCAGCCTAGAACCGATCTCAAAGCTTGTTGCGTCGCCCCATTCTTGTGTGCCTGCTTCAACTTGATCCAGAACATGATGGATAAATCCAACCTCTTCATCGACAACAACTGATCCCCCCACATCGATGAAGCAAATGATAACCCAAGCCAAGTGCACATGACGACGAGGTCTTCAGCCGCAGGAAACCTTCACTTCCGCCTCAAAAACACTCCTTCAGTTGCATTTCGGAGCCGCGTCTCTGCAAGGTACTTGTGACACTTGGCTACACAAGTTGACCACGTTTTCCTGTTGCAACGCAACGCTCTGCAATCCACGTGCATCGCATCCATCTTCATGCAAAGGCACGTGCACTCGAGTGTCGATACATACCCTCCCATGATCACCAGTGGTGGTGATCCACCACCACCTCGCTCCAAAGCTGAAAGATACTTTCAGGAACTTTGGCGTCTTTGTCAGCGGATCTGATCTCCTCGCCTCGTTTACAGGCGCCTATCCTCTCCAGCCGCGTGACGAGCAAGTCTTGACGGCGCGGCAGAAAATACGGCGAGGCATGGACCTCCACGTATCTTGACGGGCACTATCTTGTGCACGCTCCAATCTCCGCAGCACCACCGCAGGAAGTCGCTAATTCAGTGCATTTCCGTTGTTAGCAACCCGCTCTTTAGTACACGCGTTGCCTTTCGTTGGTAGAGCGCATGATATCAACTGAATGCACAACTTCCCTATGGCTTTCAGTTATTAACTCATCTTTTATCCTCGTGCTGCAAGTACTGAGACAGGTGCCGTTGCACGTACTGAGTTAAGGACAATCTTCCAGCACTGCCACAATGGGTTGTCCGGTCGGTCTCCGGTCCCGCCCAGCCAGGCGTCGGCTCCTTTTGCTGCACGTCAATCGTTCGGCCACTCCTGAATCTGCCACGCACTTCGCAAGTTCCTGACCACCGAGTCCCAATCGCAATGAGTTGCATCTCGAACGCGAGCATTGCCACCGACGACGGCAAGCGCCGATTCCCGTTGCGTGCCATTGAGCGCTTCGGCATTGCTGAGCCGGACGTGTCGGTCAAATGCTGCCACGCCATTGGCATCAGTGGCGACATGGACCAATTGCTGCAATTCCTTCCGACGGCGGTCATGCGCACGTTCAACCGCCACCCGCGGCTCCGTGCGCTCGTCGTCCAGGACGAGGAGTTCACGGCCGAAATCCAGCCACGGATCACGCTGGACGACGTCGAGAGCAAGAAGCTGCTGCGTGTCCGTGAAATCGGCAGCTCGGAGGAGGACCTCGCGGCCTGGAAGGACTGGAACCACTTCGTCCAGACGGAGACTCACGTCCCGTTCGACCGCTTCACGCAGTTCATGTTCTACCTCACGGTGTGGGTGAACAAGGCGGAAAACAAGGCGCGCTTCTTCCTCTTCTCGGACCACATCATGTCGGACGGTGACTCGGGTCAGATTTTCATCAACGACACGCTGGAGGACGTGGCGCTGCTGTCGATCGAGGCGGCCAAACCCGTCAAGGAGTTTCCGTTGCGTCCATCGCTCTACGATATGTGGTTCACAAGTCCGTGGTGGCTCAAACCCGTGGCCAAGACCATGGTGGCGCTCGTGGGCGGCTCGGCGTTCGTCAACTTCATGAAGGTGTTCAAGCCTGTGCTGAACCCGCGCGACGACCAAAAGGACTTCGGCATCCCCTTCGAGCAGAACAGCACCACGCTGCTCAGCCACGCTGGTACCCCCACCAACATGCGCGATACCTTGCGAAAGTGTAAGGAGGAGGGTGTCACGCTTGGTGGTGCTCTCATCCCGATGCTGGTATTGGCCTTCTACCATGCGAGCAAGGTTGACCACAAGCTCAAGCAAGTTGATGAGACCGACGGCCCGTTCCGGTTCGTGGCCGATATTTGCTACAACATGCGTCAGCGTGTGCCGGAGCCCGCTGAGGAGCGTCAGGTGGGTCTCTACGTGACCAACACCCCACTGCTGTGGCTGGCCACCGAAGGTGTCGACATGAAGAGTGCCAAGTTCTGGGACTTGGCCCGCACCTCGAAGCAGCAGATGGCCGAGCAGGGCGACAAGCTCCTGGAGATGGCCATGCCGTGCTTCCTCATGGACCGCAAGCTGACCAAGCCGAACGTTGGTGCTCTCCTCGGCGGCTTCAAGATCCCGAGCTCGTGCACGGGTGACGCCACCATCTCCAACCTCGGCCGCTACATTTACAAGACCAAGCACATTCTGGCTGCCAGCGGCGAGCTCAAGGTGGAGGACATGTTTGCCTTCTGCGCTATCCCGTTCGTGGCCACGTCGTCCACAATTTGGCTCTCGACTGTCAACAGCTTCAACTATTCGCTGGCTCACAAAGTCGACGAGAAGGTTGGCAGCGAGCTGTTCAACGCCTACGTCAAGATCTGCGAGAACGCCAGCAACATCCAGAAGGACGACACGATGGAGGACGTGCTCACACGTCTTGCCATCGAGGCCTGATCTCAGTGTAGTAGTAATGCGTAACGTTCATATAAATGAAAATCACCAACGATAACCCGTGTAGCGGCAAAATTGTATCCGAAACACGAAGTGAATCAACATCCATGTAGACAAACTCATGTGATACGAACCCTTGCAGAGTTCATGAGTGCGTTTATCGATAGTAACGCACACTTCAGTAAATCAGCAAATGTGTGCTCACACTTCTCCTTTTGCATTCGATTGTTACTGCAAACCCATGTTGTGAAAGTCCTTGATCTTGGATGACGTTAGCGCTAAATAGCGCGATAGTCAAGATTTGATCCCATCTTCCGCAGTCTTGTACTGACGTACCACAACTCATTTTTGCGAACGTAACTCACGCGTGCTTGCCAGAACGTCGTTGGCGCTTTACAGGAGAGTCGTAGGCGTCGAGAGGCAGTGTGATTACTGAGTTCGTAGTAGTGGCATCTCGCTTGGACTGCTGTACCAGATCTTCCCATTTCAATAACGCTCGCGTCATGCGATCCCGCAAGTCGTAAATTCGCTGCAGTACCGCGCGTTGAGTTTGCAACGCTGGCGCACTAGAAGAGGCTGGTCCAGGTAGCGTCGAGTGCTGCTCCCAGTCGTTCAACAATGGCAAGAAGCGCTTCCGCAAGCGTAGCGAGGCATCCGCCAAGTTTCGAAAGAGAACGTCGTTGTCGGCAGACTCTTCACAGACACGCTTGGGGACTTCGATTGTAAGATGGTACGACGAACTGCCAAGTCCATAGGCTTGCACGATGTCGTTGATATCCATCTGGTCATCGTCATCTTCTTCTTTCTCAGCGTCGTTAGCAAATGCGCTCTCGTGGGTGTTGTCGTCTTCTGCTTCTACACTTTCCCACTCCACATCTTCTTCCTCGTCCTCACCTCCGTCACCTGTCGTGGGAGGTTGAAGAGCGACATCTTCCCACTGAACAGCGTCATCATCGTCCTGCAAGTTCTCCTTTCCACCACTTTTGTCTTCGTCTGTGCTCCCAGCAGCATCCCCTCCCGACTCTTGCTCCTCTTCTCCATCTGACAATTGAAACGCGTCCAACGTCGGCACCAGAATCTCAAACGCGCGGTTCATCTCCACAAGGACCTGCTCCATCTCCGGTACAAACTGGTTCATCTCTCTATCTCTTTGCTGCTTCTTGGCGTCGATCACGCGCTCCCGATGTCGTCGAGTGATCACTTGTTGCTGCTGTTCCTGCAGCTGTCTCTCTCGCGCATGGGGGAACACGTAGCCCCTCTCCATCAGCACTGCATGGCCCGCCACAATTGACGGGTATTTGTCTCCAAAGTCCTGCCTCCACGTCTCAATGAGCGTCAAAGCCATCGTCAGCTGCGCTGAGCCTCGATTTCTCTCTCTCAAAGCTCTCGATACATTGGCCCTTGGGTCTTCACCTGCTGCGACCAGCAACTGATCAAAGAACCAGGCCGTCTGCATTGCAATAATTGCTCGGAAGGCCACGGACCGCTTGAAAATCTCTCGACAGAGCTCCACCACCTGCAGAAAAGCACAGAAAGAGGTGAAAACCCCCACTCAATAACCCACAAATGGGTGATAAACTCTCGAGACCTTGGCAAACCGCGTCGGCGTCTTCCTGCCGAGCTTCAGTTGGTACAAAATCATTGCGTGGAGTCTCCGAATGTACTGAGTTTGC
The DNA here is from genome assembly GCA_032158285.1 of Phytophthora sansomeana. Classification (NCBI taxonomy): domain Eukaryota; phylum Oomycota; class Peronosporomycetes; order Peronosporales; family Peronosporaceae; genus Phytophthora; species Phytophthora sansomeana. Next base: position 99,453 of record JAPDHH010000258.1, read on the forward strand.
TCAGAAGCTGCAGCGTCGCGCAGTAGCCGCTTTAATTGCTTCAAACAGGTCTCGGCATCGCTTTCTGCAGGCTCTGAAGCGGCTTGGTGGCCTCTCACGCGCTTGCGAGTGGCGGAAGCCTCACGGAAGTAGCCGCTTAACGCCTCGTCGAAGCGAGTGGCCTCGTTCTCGCGGTTGAGCTGCTGGAGGCCCGTGCTGGCGGCGGCGCGGCGGCGATGCATTAGCAGAAGTCGAAAAAACCAATAACTGAAATTGAAAAACCCAAAAAGCGGCTACAGTGAAAAACTGGAAGTTTGTTGGCGACAACTAGGATTTCAAGTTAGAAGAATGGCGAAGGTCATGTTTAAAGTGAGGTGAACTAGTGGGGGCTACTTTATCTACAACGAAATTCGATCGATTTCTTGGTGGAGAGGAAATCTGCTTCACCTTTGGAAATTTGCTGATCCTGCTGAAGCGAACAGGATTACTGTCGTTGGGTTGGGGCTTGGAAGAGAATGGGCCACGCTTGATGGCGATTGAGAGACTGCTCAGGGGGTGCTCTTGGGACCTATTCGTCCTTGTTCTTCAAAACGGAGCGGTCCGTGGCCGCTCGTGCGTCTCACCCTCACCAATAGACGCCACCCTCTCCAACATCTCTCCTTCTCACCTCTGGTACTTGCAAGTAGTTTACGGCCCGGTGGCGGAGCGGTACGGCGTCGTGGCCTCGCGCGGTGACGGAATGTGGAGTTGGTGCAGCGAACCCTGGGATGCGTGCGAGTAGCGCGAGGTGCGCTCCTTGTCGATCTTGCTCTTCGTGAGCTCGTCGCCGTTGGTGGCGGTCCTCGGCGTCGCAATCTGAATGTGCTCCACAGAGTCCCAGCCGAAGTCGTGGTTCAGCATGTCCAAAGACTGCTGGTCGAGATTGCGCGCCACCAGCGTCTTGCCTGCGTCTCGGTAACGCATCGCAGCCTCACGCAGCGCAGCAGCAGCGGAGAAATCGGCAAAGGTGCAGTCCGTCATGTCCAGAATGACCACGTTCGGGTCGTGCAGGACGTAAAAGAACTCGCGGAAGGAAGCCACGGACGAGAAAAGGAGCTGTCCCTTGATGTAGTAAATCTTGGCCTCCTCGTGGTTCGTGAGCAACTCGTGGTCTCCAGCACGATCGTGGGCGTTGACAACGGGGACGACTTCCATGCCAGTGCGGAACGAGAGGAGGTGGCCGCTCTGCCAGCCGTTGACGAGGCATTGCCAAATGACGCCGACAATAACGGCAATGGCCAGGTTCATGGCAGCTGCAAGCACGGTCACGAGGATAATGGCGATGGAGTCCGTAGTTTTGACACGGAAGATCAGCTTGAGCGACGGCCAGTAGAACGTGTGGATAACAATCACGAAGAGGATACCGCTGAGGCAAGCCACCGACACGCGTTCAATGACCGAGCTGGCAAAGAACACCACCAGAAAGGTGCACACGCCGCCCATGAATGATGAAAGGCGGTAGAGTGCACCGTTCAGCACGTTTCCGTTGGACTGGGCGATCATGGAGCAGCCTCCCATGCCAGAGAAAAAGCCGCACAAAATGTTGCCAATACCCTGTGCGATACACTCCTTGCGCGTGGCGGTCTGCGAAAGCTGCTCCTTCTTCAGGTCCACAACAGACTGCAGAGTCATGAGCGACTCGAAGAGACCGACGGCCATGATACTAGCAGCAGTCGACAGCACGACGCCCCAGTCCTGCACGTCCCCGAACTTGGGGACTGCAAAAGTCGGCAGACCGCCGTTCAGAGGAGACGTGTCGCCAATAGTGCGCACGTCGTAGCCAAGCAGCGGGCGGTTGATGCCGAATTCGAAGCCAACACCGATAAGAGCAGCAACGAGCGTGGGTGGGATCAAGTGGCCGATGTACGGCGTCTTGGGGAAGTAGTGCATGATGGCCATGGTGACCAGCACGAGTCCGATGGTGACCCACGTCGTGGCGGACGACGCGCTCATCCACTTGAGGTCGCCGGCGATCTCACACTCTCCGAAGTTCATCATGTCGTTCTTGCACACCTCAATGGTGGTTTTCTGCGAGATGAACATCATGAGTGCCAGGCCGTTCAGGAAGCCAATGTGCGCCGTGCGAGGGATCATGGACAAGAGCTTGGACAGCCCCAGCAGGCCGAAGAGCAGCTCCAAGACGCCGGCAATGGTCACAGCCACGAACAAATGCTGCAGCCGCTCGGCGTACGACAAGTAGGCGAGCGACCCCGTGCCGCTGGTGATGGTGGGCATGACCATGGCCACGGCCCGCCACGGTGGCCGGCACGCCGCCGAAGAGACTCACGGAGAGGCCGAGGAAGCCCGTGGCGTGCAGGCCGTTGAGCGGGTCCAGGTTAGCCGCGTAGCTGAAGGCCACCGTCTCTGGGATCATGAGCAGCATGGCGGCCACTCCGCAGAGCATCTCGCGCTGGAACACGAGCAGGTTCTGCCAGTAAAAGAGCGCCGAGCTCTTGACGTCTGCGCGCAACTTGTGCGTCATCTCGGTGGTCGACAGCTGCGGCGACTTGGCGCAATGGCGCATAGTGCGCACTAATCTGCGGACGCCCTGACCAACACTCTCGTCCAGTTGCTGGCGCAGCGAGTGCGTGGCGTCGCTGGGCTCCAGGGCCGTGTACTGCTGCGTGGGTTTAGAGGATTGAGGGGCGGGAGGGAAGTAGATGGAGGA